>AVPN01000220.1:6569-20756 GCA_000695325.1 Pleurobrachia bachei | reverse complement strand
TCTCTCTCTCTCTCTCTCTCTCTCTAGCTCTATTTCTCTCGCTCATTCACCCTCCCTGATTTATTGTACTGTACTTTTCAATACCATTCGCAATAGCAGTAACAGCTAGCCGATTAGCTCTCTCTTTACTCTTACACTTGGGCATCAATCTCTTAGCTCAGACTTTAAATTCTACGTTTTGTTGTAGGATTTGTTTTTCTCGCTCTCCCTCCCCCTCTCTCGCTTCCCTCTCCTTTAATTCGCTCGCTCAACTCTTGCCCATTTTTCTATGAGGGTATAACTGCAGTTGTGAACATCTCCATCACTTTTATTGGTTATCCTTTCCCTATACAATTCCAAACAGCTAGACTTATGTCATGAGGCGAGGCGTTTCCAAATTATGATTCCATTGGCGACAGATATTGCTTTGTTTAAAATACTATCACACTATTTTCATTTTTAAATTTAGGTTGTGACCATGTTTGACTTTGCGATTACTGCATTACTGCTGATCCTGTTCGGGCCGCTACTGGCCAGAGGGTCAGTTCAGATTCCCATAAGTAAAGCTACCGCAAAACTAGGCTTTTGGGGAAGTAATGGGCCGGAATTGGCTGTGGATGGCGACCTTACCACATTTTATCATTCCAGCAGCTCCTATTCGGGAGCAGAGTGGATGAAATTTGAACTTGCAGATGGTGGAGCCCAAGTTGATAGTGTTGTCATTGTTAATAGATGGGAAAAAACAGGTTATGAATTTGAGCGCCTAATTGGTACTCAAGTTATTCTCATTGGAGCTACAACCAATACCACTTGCGGGACGATCGATTCTGTTAACTCGGATCGTAACTCAGCGGCAGATCAGACCTACACAGTTCACTGCCCTGATACCAGTGAACCAACTGTTGCTGTCTTTCTAATCGACGATGTTGTACATAATACTGACCAAAGCGGCAATCATCATGTCATGAACATAGCAGAAGTAATGGTAATGGCCAGTGTCCCAAATACAAGTAAGATATTTAGCTGTCTGTTTAAACTTTAAAGCCTACAAAGTGTTGGGCCCACTTTGTAGAGCTTTCTGTTGTTATGGGGGGTGGGGGGGGGTTCGTACAGTGATTAGTGTAGGGTTATTGATGCACTAACTCGAAACATACACAGAGACATTACCGACAAACATCATATAACAGACAGACATGTGTCTACGTACCAGTCCATCAGCTTGGTTGGGTGTGTCGTATGAGTCCAGGAACTTCAGGAACACCTGTTCATCTGTCCATTCTCCTGACACATACTTGGGATGTTTCGTGACATCGTACACTCTAAAAAGGTAATAGGAAGTTAGTCAAACACGGAAAACGTTAAAATCTGGGTGCCTTTCATTGCTAACAATTCATCGACTTTGGCATTCGAGACGGGTTAGGGCTGTTGTTAGGGTCTGATTAGGGTTCGGATTAGGGGTATCGGTTAGTTCTGTCGATTCTCTATCAGATGCCGTTTAGTTTACTTAAATCGGCCATGTGGTTGCGCGGCTATAGCCGTTTGAAAAAAGTTGGTCTAGGAAATAAAAGTGTACTCTTTTTGCTAGCGCGCACCTGTAAAGAGGCCTCAAGGCACCCAGATTATAATCGCGCCCGTCAAACACTTGTTAGTTAGTCAATCATTTGATAATGAAGTCATTTGAATTTAGATCCAGTGACAAACTCATACCCTTTCAGATCGTCAACAGTGATAACACCATCTCCAGTTTTATCCAGTTTATTGAAAGCCTTCAGCACCAGTCCTCGTCTACTCTTATTCATGGGAGGCTGGGGGAGGAGATTTGGATTAGATACAAGCTGAGTGTGGTTATAACATGCTAATTTAGCCGTGCAGAATTAGCAGAGTGAACTGTGAAGCAGGAGAAGCGACATTTTTTTTAAACTCTTGCAATTCGGAAGAATTTCAGCATGCATTTGCAGAGAATCTATAGTCCGTGGTAAATGACTAAGGCGGTTCAAGGGGTCCCGCCGCGCAATTTTTGCCGCTATTCTTGCAAATTTGGTCCGACCGATGTGTTCCAATATCTATAACCAACCCAGCCGCACACCGTGTATAGTTGGAATCGGCTGTATCTCCCGTTTCCTGTTTGCTAGACCCCTGAAACTACCGGTAACGCGCATGACGAACCGCCTTAGTCATTTGGCACGGACCATAGTAGATATTTAAAGTTATAATGTAGTTATATATATATGTAGCGGTTTGAGATTTCTATCCCTCTTTATCCCTTTTTAGTCGAGTTACAACCATTCTCTAATAGTCTCATGTTATTCAAAAGTACTCTCTTTGAAGACCACAAAAAAAGAACATTATGTGTAAGTAAGTCACTTAGCCTATAGAATCGAATGGCCTTTGAGCCCTAAACGTGTTCTCTGTTGTGTTTCCACGGTCCATAAAACTAATTATATATAATATATGATATATCAGCTCTGTGTTCTATTTTCCAGCAGAAACATGCTAATCAGACGTGCAAAACCGACAACTTTAGAAAAGTTTAGCCCAATTGTTACCCTCAAATGTTTAAGAAACTCGTCAAAGGAAATTGTTGAGGAATGATCAACATCAATTATTGAAAACGTGTCTCGGATCTCCTGGAAATGGGCGGGGAATTTCAAATTAAATTTTTAGGAAACTTACCCTCACAGAACCGAGAAACTCGTCAAAGCTGATCGTTCCAGATCCGTCCCGATCGAAAATTCCGACACGCCCTACTGTACAACAGTAAAGGGGAAACATACAGCGGGCAGATCACGGTGTTGGAAGAATGGTTTGGTTATATATCAATGAATGAGATCGGAAAACGTTAAAATCTGGGTGCCTTTCATTGCTAACAATTCATCGATTTTGGCATTCGAGACGGGTTAGGGCTGTTGTTAGGGTCTGATTAGGGTTCGGATTAGGGGTATCGGTTAGTTCTGTCGATTCTCTATCAGATGCCGTTTAGTTTACTTAAATCGGCCATGTGGTTGCGCGGCTATAGCCGTTTGAAAAAAGTTGGTCTAGGAAATAAAAGTGTACTCTTTTTGCTAGCGCGCACCTGTAAAGAGGCCTCAAGGCACCCAGATTATAATCGCGCCCGTCAAACACTTGTTAGTTAGTCAATCATTTGATAATGAAGTCATTTGAATTTAGATCCAGTGACAAACTCATACCCTTTCAGATCGTCAACAGTGATAACACCATCTCCAGTTTTATCCAGTTTATTGAAAGCCTTCAGCACCAGTCCTCGTCTACTCTTATTCATGGGAGGCTGGGGGAGGAGATTTGGATTAGATACAAGCTGAGTGTGGTTATAACATGCTAATTTAGCCGTGCAGAATTAGCAGAGTGAACTGTGAAGCAGGAGAAGCGACATTTTTTTTAAACTCTTGCAATTCGGAAGAATTTCAGCATGCATTTGCAGAGAATCTATAGTCCGTGGTAAATGACTAAGGCGGTTCAAGGGGTCCCGCCGCGCAATTTTTGCTGCTATTCTTGCAAATTTGGCCCAACCAATGTGTTCCAGTATCTAAAACCAACCCAGCCGCACACCGTGTATAGTTGGAATCGTCTGTATCTCCCGTTTCCTGTTTGCTAGACCCCTGAAACTACCGGTAACGCGCATGACGAACCGCCTTAGTCATTTGGCACGGACCATAGTAGATATTTAAAGTTATAATGTAGTTATATATATATGTAGCGGTTTGAGATTTCTATCCCTCTTTATCCCTTTTTAGTCGAGTTACAACCATTCTCTAATAGTCTCATGTTATTCAAAAGTACTCTCTTTGAAGACCACAAAAAAAGAACATTATGTGTAAGTAAGTCACTTAGCCTATAGAATCGAATGGCCTTTGAGCCCTAAACGTGTTCTCTGTTGTGTTTCCACGGTCCATAAAACTAATTATATATAATATATGATATATCAGCTCTGTGTTCTATTTTCCAGCAGAAACATGCTAATCAGACGTGCAAAACCGACAACTTTAGAAAAGTTTAGCCCAATTGTTACCCTCAAATGTTTAAGAAACTCGTCAAAGGAAATTGTTGAGGAATGATCAACATCAATTATTGAAAACGTGTCTCGGATCTCCTGGAAATGGGCGGGGAATTTCAAATTAAATTTTTAGGAAACTTACCCTCACAGAACCGAGAAACTCGTCAAAGCTGATCGTTCCAGATCCGTCCCGATCGAAAATTCCGAAAAGTGCTCGGACCTCCTGGAACACTCGATAGATTGGTTTCACGCACACACATTTTAGTAGTAGTTACAGAAGTATCTAACAAATCTCTATAATCTAATTGAGAATGTTTGTTATACCTCTTCTTCCAGTACAAGTCCGTAGTCTGATATTCCCTTTCTGAACTCGTTCAAATCCAACTTTTTGTTGCCATCATCGTCCATGATTCGGAAAGCTCTGTTGAGTTGGAATAATGTTATTCTAAATATTAAGAAATTTAAACTAGATCAGGTGATTACCGATCTCTGAGTGATAATGTAGCAAACAACTGCCGTTTGAAAGTTACCTGCCAAGACCCTTGATTCCAGCGGCACCACGAGCCAAACACTGCAGTCTCAACATCTCGATAGGATCTCTAACGCCTCCCTTGAGAGCCCGGGCAGCCTTCTGCCTCATGTCCTGCTCGTGTCGCTCAGTGGACGCCATTTTGATAAAATCTAACAGAAAATATCTTGATCAAAATATGTTTTTTAAAACGAAGCAGTTTAAAACTCGGGTGGCATCTCGCATATTTGCCTCGTTTGATTAATAAAAGCTCACTCAATTGATCAGTACACACTTGAGAGATCACATCGTTGATCTAAGGTCCAAACGTTTGGCATATGCTACAGGCCCTTTTACAAAGGGCCTGGAGGGAATACCGCGCTGGGGGGAATGCATAATCAATCATATCTCCAGTTCCAGATAAGGTACAGAATTTGTTTTGGTATCGTTAGAAAGGGAAAGATAAGAGCTTTCAAATGCAACCGGTTTCAAGTCTTTATCTTATCAGGAACAGGAGATATGAACCAAACTCCGCAAAATCGAGTGCGGTTTCATCGAAAAAATTTGAAATTTAAATGAAAATTTGAACCAAGGTGTCCCTGCAGGAACCGGGAACGTCACTTTTTGAAAACAACCCATCTTTAAACGGTTACTGCTCAGCCCCCTGAAGTCCAATTAACTTCTTTTAAAAACAGCAAGGTAGAAAATTGTCTGATTTAAAAACTGGTGAAAAGAGCAAGTCAAACGGACTTCAGGGGCCAAAGTTATAGGCACCGCCGAATTCTCGACCGCAAAGTTATCTTCGACTGTTCTGAGCTCAGGCCAAACGCGCGCGCGGCATTCGCTTCAATCCCCTCGTTGCGGCGTGGCGCGGCAGCGCAAACGAGGGGATTGCAGCGCATTCCAAAAATTTAAGGCGCTCACTTGCACTCTGCATCAGAGCTCTGAACATAATTATAAATGATATTCAATGCGCGTCGCTATTGTGCAGTGTATTGCTCAAATAGCCACCCAAACCGTGGTTTGCGGTAAAATTGCGCGCGAAATCAATAACTAAAATCCTGCGCTGACAAGTTAAGTGCCCTGGTCTCTCACGCGACGGGAACTCGATTACTCGCATCGGCCGATAGGCCGGATCGGGATACGAGAGTTCACTGGTTTATACTTTTTACAGTACGTACGCGTAGTGTCAGTGTTGTCGTTCGAGTTCGGTGTGTGGCGTTTATTAATGTATAAGGTTTTACCAAATTACGTGTACCATAAGTTTGTCTGAATACCATAAGTTTGGCAGAATTGAACACACACTGAGTAAAGTTCAACTTCTAGTAATACATAAGACTTGAAACGCAACTTTAAGTTTCACTAAAATTAAAAAAGCAACAACAAGATTAAAATTAAATCTTAAAAACAAATTAAATATTATACACGGCCCTCTTTGGCCCTCTCACTCTAATAAATTTGACGGCCTACATAAAAACGTAGGTACTTCAAAATAGATTCAAACTCAGTTTGAACAGCAATACGGAGAAAAATTTGAAAATCATATCTCCAGTTCCAGATAAGGTATAGAAATTGTTTTGGTATCGTTAGAAAGGGAAAGATAAGAGCTTTCAAATGCAACCGGTTTCAAGTCTTTATCTTATCAGGAACAGGAGATATGAACCAAACTCCGCAAAATCGAGTGCGGTTTCATCGAAAAAATTTGAAATTTAAATGAAAATTTGAACCAAGGTGTCCCTGCAGGAACTTGTGACGTCACTTTTTGAAAACAACCCATCTTTAAACGGTTACTGCTCAGCCCCCTGAAGTCCAATTAACTTCTTTTAAAAACAGCAAGGTAGAAAATTGTCTGATTGAAAAACTGGTGAAAAGATCAAGTCAAACGAACTTCAGGGGCCAAAGTTATAGGCACCGCCGAATTCTCGACCGCAAAGTTATCTTCGACTGTTTTGAGCTTAGTACAAACGCGCGCGCGGCATTCGCTTCAATCCCCTCGTTGCGGGGTGCCGCGGCAGCGCAAACGAGGGGATTGCAGCGCACGTTTAAAAAAAATCTTGTTTTCACGTTCGCGTTTGTGAGTCAAAAACTTGATATTTTCGCGCGCGCGAAATAAAATAACTTCACTTTCAATGGCCGCGCATCCAAGAATTTCGGTTGAAAGCGAAATTGTTCGCGCTTTACATGCAATTTGCAAAAATTAATTTGAACAAAAAGTACAACTATTTTGAATGACCAAATCTAACAAAATGATATAAATAACAAGATAAAGAACGCTTCGTAATAATACCATCTTGAATATCACCTCAGCCTCAATTTAAACACAAGCTCAACTGCTCAAACTCAACTGTCAGAGCATTGGCCTGACCCGATTCTCGCTTCTCTCGGAGCGCGCGAGAACTGTGGTCAGAGCATTGGCCTGACAGAAACTCAATCTAGTCAGTGTCATTTCCTGTGCAGTGTCTGACGCCGCATTTGACATGTTCCTTGTCTGTCGGCTCTCACACCGGGTGTGAGCTTATTTACGTGAGCCCGAAGGCCCGGGGCGCTTAGTACTAGTAGTGACGAACAGACAGATTGTGTAACACGGCAACAATTGATATGGGCCGGGTACGGTATGGCGCCTAATCCAGATATCGATATCAAGCTGAAGCTGGTCCAGGCCACGGCTCCTCTGTGATCGTCACAGTATGAAGAACTAGTAGGATGACCCTCTGTTCCAGTTGACTTAGTTCACCGTCGGCAGCTTCCGGGATCTGAAAGAAAAGACAACATGTTTGATATTTGCCGTGTTCGACCCTGCTTCCCCGCGATAGAATCGGAACCTATGGTAGTACTGGTATACTGGTACTGCAGTGGTTGCATGTCCAATCACATGGCAATTTCTAGAAAATTCTAAAGTTTTATTGTTTTTCTTCTCCACACGGATTGAGCAATTTTAGTAGGCTAGTACATCAAAGCTGCTCAGGTGAGAATGAATATATGTCTCACATTCTGCAGTTAGTGTTACATTGCCAGGGCTGTTCATGAAACATTTAGTGGTAAAAAGAGCCCACACCTACTGGAAGGATATTCTTAGAGCCATTTGCTTCCAGAAATCAGAATTCTTGTATCCATGTTCGAACCACAATAATAACCTTGTATGTTATAGGCAAATTCAATTTTTCGTGTTATGATTTTCCACTGTATTAACCGCTGCAGTTAGTGTCACACATTTCTGTCACACAATTCTGTCTGTCTATTGTGTAATACAATTGTTGTACACTCATTGAAGCTCATTGAAGCGTTATGTGTGCCTGTACAACAACTCCTGAATACATTTCTACGAACTCTCTCCCCTGTTCTCCTCTTGCTTTCTCATTATCGATGGCAATTAATGTTCTGCTTCTTTTTGAGGCATGACATGCTCACTTTGTTCCTTAGTCTTATTTATGTTTTGCTAAATGTACTGAGACTAAACGATAATACCCATTTCTGTCTCCTATATGAATTTCCTTTGAGGTTTTTAATGGCATTTTTCTTTGTCAGACATTTCGATAGAAGAGAAAAAGTAAACTGAAATAGATGAGTAAGAATTAGAAAAAAACGACGGTATTGTAGCCAAGACAAGAGTAGAGAAGTGTAGAGGAGAGGTAGAGAGAAAAAAGATGTAACTATGGAAGAGGGAAGGAAGAAGAGAAGATAGAGAGAAAGACAGTCTGTAGATAGGAAGATTTAAGTAGAGAGAGAGAGGGAGAGAGAGATAGAGAAGCTGTAGCTGTATGCCGAGTTAGAGCGGAGACCAGAGTAGAGAGTAGAGCGGACTGGAGGATAGAGAGAGGGAGGATAGAGAGATGGAGAGAGAGAATTGTAATGGCTGGTATACACTGACTGTGTGTGTACGGCTTGGTAGCTTCAGTGTCGTTACTATAAATAAACCATTTCTTAGTTACATGACTCTTATTTTGATTGTATTCACATATTTTCCCATTCTTATGATTGTACTTTGATCGATTATCAATTTTCGAGTTCTATGGAAGGAGAAATGTTATTTTCAAATCATCCAATAAATGGAATCACATTGAATCATGATACTATTGTCAAATAATAAAATCTCTACCAAACAATCACTCCAGGAAACTCCAGCTCCAGCCTATCCCTTTTCCTGTATTGAATGTTTTATGAAGGAGCAGTTAATTTTGAGATTCTTGTAGTTCTAACTTGTATTGTGATTTTATGATAACCATGGTTTTTCTTTTCATGGCAGGCAGGCTGCCCTCGTGAATGGTGGAAAAACTAGTAGCGCTGAGTGTTCATGGAAAATAATAATGATGACTCAGACGACAGTCATGCAGGAACTCAACTCCAAGAAGAAGGCGACTCCGACTCTGATGATCCACCGAATATACAGCTTACTAGAAAAGATTCTCGATTCGACGGGATTCTTAATACCCTAAGCAATGCGGTTTCACTAAAGGGAATATTAAGCAGACACAGTCGCAAATGGACGTAAGTTGATACAGGACCGTCCTGAAGTTTATTAACTAACTCTCTTATCTTTCAGTTCCAAGAGTTCCTTGCAATTGTTGACAATGCATTCGATGCTCATTTTTATTGCCACCGCTGTCCCAAACATACAGTGGCCATTTATCATTCTCTTCTTTCAAAACCAGGTATGAAAACTAACCAATCAAATACTCTAGTGTGGTGGGAAACTCATCTCCTAGTCTAGGAATCATAATTTTGTCCTAAAACTCACTCTCTTGTCTCTTTCAGGGTAGCAGTGTTTTCTCAATATCTTTCTACGCATCATGTATGAGTATTTTTGTGTTGATCACTTCTCTCTGTTCTCCGAAATTGAAGCAGTATCTACCGCTAAAACAACTCCTTATCCTGTGAGTAAACATGATTTTACTTCCATCGATTTTTATTGCCACTTTGATAAAATCAATAAAATTGTCGACTCATCTTGACCCTGGTCCCTGATCGCCCACCTAATGATACTAAACTTGCCAGGTGCCTGGCCATTTTGTGTTTAACAACTTGTGGCCATGGGTTGATAGGATACCTAACGAGTCCCAGTGCGAGTGTGGTCATTGCGTCACTAATCCGTGTAGCACAAGGAGTCTCATCGACCATGATTCAGGTTTGCAGAGGGAACTTTTGTGGGAGAAGTTTACCTTGTAATCTACTGAGTACTGTGTGATTGAGTCCGGGGCAGTCGATTAAATTGTTCTTTTTTAGGTTTTTTGAACAAAGGTGAACCTGTGACGTCACTTTTTGAAAACAACCCATTTTCAAACGGCTATTGCTCAGCTTCCTTAAGTCCAATTAACTTCTCTCAAAAACAGCAAGGTAGATAATTGTCAGATCTAACTACTGGTGAAAGAATCAAGTCAAACGGACTTAAGGGGCCAAAGTTATAAGCACCGCCGTTTTTTCGACCGCAAAATTATTCTCGACTGATCTGAGCTCAGCGCGCGGCTTTCCTTTCAATCCCCTCGTTGCGAGGTCGCGCGCATGAGGGGATTGCAGCGCATTCCAATTTTCAGGTTCGCGTTTGTGAGTCAAAAACTTGGAATTTTCGCGCGCGCGAAATAAAATTACTTCACTTTCAACGCGCAATCAGCAATTGCAGTTGAAAGCGTAATTGTTCGCGCCTTACAAACAATTTGCAATAATTAATCTGAAAAAAGCACAACTATTTTGAATGACCAAACCTAATAGAATAATAACAGGATAAAGAACGCTTCGTAATTAAATCATCTTGAAAATCACCTCCGCCTCCATTTGAACACAAACTCAAATCTTGATCTTGAATTTGAACTCGAAGTCGAACTCAGATCTCAATTCGGATTAGAAATTCTAATAGAATTCGTAACCGGAACCCCGGCCTAATTATTTAGTTTTAGGACTAGGAAATTAAAACTACTCTGAAACACATCACCATAAAAAGTCCTAGTCATTACCATTGATCCATTGAAACAAAATACTGAAACGTTGTGTCAATGTCATATCAGTTTTGTAATTGTATCAAGCTGAAGCTGGTCCAGGCCACGGCTCCTCTGTGATCGTCCGCGTCACACTGTGACGAAGTAGGTATCCGTATATTCCAAACAGCCAAACTGTCGGGTAACATATCTGCAAGAATCAAAGAAATAGTTAGACTTGCAGTTACCGTTACCACAAGTTAGCACGGGAGCGGAACTGAAACCATTCAATAATTGTCGTACCTTCAAATATATCATCACTGAGGTGTTGTTAGTTCCAGTTCACCAGACTTAGTTCACCGTCGGCAGCTTGCGGGATCTGAAAGGAAAAATCAATAATCAACATGTTTATTTGTTTTGTTCAAACTCTTTTTAGGGTCGAGCACGGCAAATGTTTATATGGAATTGGAAACTTCTCTACCAGTACAGACTACAGAGATTACATGTCCAATACCAAAGCATTTTCTAAGGTTTGACTTTGATTGCTTTTCTTCTCCACGATCACGGATTAGGCAATATGTTCTGCACTCTAATCAAAGCTGCTCAGGTGCGAATGAATGCATGTCATACATTCTGCAGTTAGTGTTACATTGCCAGGGATGTTCATGAAGTATTTAGTGGTAGAAAGAGCCCACACCTTCTGGATATTCTTAGAGCTATTTGCTACCAGAATTCTTGTATCCACGCTAGTGTTACATGTTTGTTATAGGCAAATTCAATTTTTCGTGTTCTATTAGTATTATGATTTTCCACTGTATTAACCACTGCAGTTAGTGTCACACATTTCTGTCACGCAATTCTGTCTGTCTATTGTGTAATACAATTGTTGTACACTCATTGAAGCTCATTGAAGCGTTATGTGTGCCTGTACAACAACTCCTGAATACATTTCTACAAACTCACTCTCTCTATTCCTGTGCTCTCTCCTCTTGCATTCTCATTATCGATGGCAATTAATGAGTGTTCTGCTTCTTTTTGAGGCATGTTGCTCACTTTACTCCTCAGTCTTATTTATGTTTTGCTAAATGTACCGAGACTAAACGATAATACCAAATTCTGTCTGCTATTTGAATTTCCTTTGAGGTTTTTAATGGCATTTTTCTTTGTCTGAATTTTCGATAGAAGAGAAAAAGTAAACTGAAATAGATGAGTAAGAATTAGAGAAAAAACGACAGTATTGTAGCCAAGACAAGAGTAGAGAAGTGCAGTAGAGGAGAGCTAGAGAGAAGAAAGATGTAACTAGTGAACAGGGAAGGAAGAAGAGAAGATATACTCTTTCTGTCAGACATCTATCCTTCTAAATTCATCTCTCTCTCTCCCTGGGAGAGAGATAGAGAAGCTGTAGCTGTATGCTGAGATAGAGCAGAGTAGAGAGTTGAGCGGACTGGAGGATATAGAGAGAGAGAGGGAGGGAGAGAATTGTAATGGCTGGTATACACTGACTGTGTGTGTACGGCTTGGTAGCTTCAGTGTCGTTACTATAAATAAACCACTTCTTAGTTGCATGACTCTTATTTTGATTGTATTCGCATATTTTTTGTTCCATTCTAATCATTGTGCTCTGATTGATTATCAATTTTCCTCAAGATACCTTCCTCTTTACAATAAAAGTTTAGTAGGTTATTTACCTTACACATTGAATCATGATACTATTGTCAAATAATAAAATCTCTACCAAACAATCACTCCAGGAAACTCCAGCTCCAGCCTATCCCTTTTCCTGTATTGAATGTTTTATGAAGGAGCAGTTAATTTTGAGATTCTTGTAGTTCTAACTTGTATTGTGATTTTATGATAACCATGGGTTTTCTTTTCATGGTAGGCAGGCTGCCCTCGTGAATGGTGGAAAAACTAGTAGCGCTGAGTGTTCATGGAAAATAATAATGATGACTCAGACGATAGTCATGCAGGAACTCAACTCCAAGAAGAAGGCGTGAGGCTGAGACTACTAGGTGGCTTATATGTCGAATGATCTTTTCTAAGACGATTCGACGGGATTCTTAATACCCTAAGCAATGCGGTTTCACTAAAGGGAATATTAAGCAGACACAGTCGCAAATGGACGTAAGTTGATACAGGACCGTCCTGAAGTTTATTAACTAACTCTCTTATCTTTCAGTTCCAAGAGTTCCTTGCAATTGTTGACAATGCATTCGATGCTCATTTTTATTGCCACCGCTGTCCCAAACATACAGTGGCCATTTATCATTCTCTTCTTTCAAAACCAGGTATGAAAACTAACCAATCAAATACTCTAGTGTGGTGGGAAACTCATCTCCTAGTCTAGGAATCATAATTTTGTCCTAAAACTCACTCTCTTGTCTCTTTCAGGGTAGCAGTGTTTTCTCAATATCTTTCTACGCATCATGTATGAGTATTTTTGTGTTGATCACTTCTCTCTGTTCTCCGAAATTGAAGCAGTATCTACCGCTAAAACAACTCCTTATCCTGTGAGTAAACATGATTTTACTTCCATCGATTTTTATTGCCACTTTGATAAAATCAATAAAATTGTCGACTCATCTTGACCCTGGTCCCTGATCGCCCACCTAATGATACTAAACTTGCCAGGTGCCTGGCCATTTTGTGTTTAACAACTTGTGGCCATGGGTTGATAGGATACCTAACGAGTCCCAGTGCGAGTGTGGTCATTGCGTCACTAATCCGTGTAGCACAAGGAGTCTCATCGACCATGATTCAGGTTTGCAGAGGGAACTTTTGTGGGAGAAGTTTACCTTGTAATCTACTGAGTACTGTGTGATTGAGTCCGGGGCAGTCGATTAAATTGTTCTTTTTTAGGTTTTGGCAGTGTCAATTCTAATCAAGAGGTTTCCTGACAAGAGCGGGAGAGTTTCGGCAGTAAATGAAAGTGCCCTTGGTCTAGGTCACTCCCTGGCACCTCTAATAGGTGGAATTGTGTATGATAAGGGTGAGTCTGCACTACGACTATGCATATTAGTGTTTTATTTGGTAACATCACATAACAAATATTTTCCCGGTTTCCTAACAGCCTCCCTCCCCAGTTGGTTTCCTATGGACCTTCATGATCCTTGGCTCAGTGGGATTGATAGCGATTGTCCCAGTTCTGGCCATGCCTACCCGGAAGTTTGGGAGTGCCAGCTCTGCAGCCCTAAATGGAGAGGACTCAAACGAAGACGGGGTCAAATGGAGAGACCTATTATTCCTGTCACCCGTGGCTGTTTGTACCGTGGCCGTGCTGTGTGAGACGTGTGTTGAGTGGGTGATGGCGTTGTATATCAATGATATGTTTGGGGAAGATGCTACTCTTAGTGGCCTCGTTCTCTCTGCCCTCTCACTCTCCTCCATCCTGTTCGCGTTCATGTTGGGTAAGGAAACTGGGCAGGAAACTGTTACTTGCAAATTTCTACCACTGCAGACTAGAACTACAGAATATAAAATTAACAGTCAATCTATTTTCAGGGTACATTTGTGATCGAGTAAACCCCTTCCTGATGGGCGTGACAGGTTGTGGGCTCTGCTCTCTGGGATACCTTCTCATGGTGCCACCCCCTGGTCTGGGCATACCCGTTAGCAAACCCATGATTCTAGCTGCAGCAATTCTAGCCGGTAAGTTGGGAATGAGCCCCGGTTTTGTGAATTTAGAGGGATGCATTTTATTAGAGTACACAATGCCTTCACAATTATTTTTGTGTGTTGTAACATATATCTGTGTAATGAATTGTCACAGTGTATGTAACTAC
>AVPN01000219.1:45541-66133 GCA_000695325.1 Pleurobrachia bachei | reverse complement strand
GAGAGAGAGAGAGAGAGAGAGAGAGAGAGAGTGAGAGAGATAGAGAGATAGAGAGAACGAGAAATGCTAAAATCTCCTTACTTGGCAATAGAATCACACGTATAGTGCAGACAATCCCGTTCGTCATGGTCAAAGCATCTTATTCCCCCATTCATATCCCAGAATTGGAGGGTAATATAGGGGATATTGTGAGACTTCCCCTTCCCATAACAACGCATAGCAACGTCACCAACTTCCTAAGATTTAAGCTATATGTTGGGATTATTTCGAAAACTAACAGACACATAAATGTATTCATATTCATATTCGATCGTCTTCACTGTTCTATAAACCAAATTTATCTTTAAAACAATACCTTGGCCTTTTCCAGTAAGATTTTATCTTTTGTGATGAAATAAGATGATACAAGCGACCCTAGAATTCTGATACAGACTTCAAATAAGCTCGCCTCTGATCGCTTACTGTTGACCATCGAAAAGTTCTCCAGCCATTCCTGCAAATGAAATTGATTAATGTGAGGTTGGGAGACTGGAGAGAGCAGTCTTTTGTCAGAGAAGAACTAGGGCATTGATGGCTACCAGGAACCGACCGAGTAAACACTAAACAACCAATCAGAACTCATTATTTAGGTCACGTGACTGGTATTTGACCTGATTTGGTCGGTTCCTGATGGCTATACCCTCCCAAAGAACCCACCAGAGAAAGTCGGTACTCCTCCTTCAGATCCATTAGTAACAACCCAGTGAGACTGTCTATCAGTGTAGCACCGAGACCTAATAAATCGTCATCGTACCTCCGTGACAGGGGTTTTAGATGATCGTGACCCCAGGCGTACCGGTGATAGTTCTTCCATGCGAACCTGGTGTGGGGGAGAGGTGTTTAGACTTTAGAGATCTGCACATAGCTTGGTATGTGGGGGTGATGTTTAGAGAACTATACAGAACCTATAAATTGAGGTCAATTCAAACACCCACCGGTAGGGTGAGGCATAATGTACCTGTATGCATCTTTTACATAGCTCTTCTTCTCCTCTGTAGAGCAGTCCTGATAATATCTCTTGCAATCGATCTCCAACTAGGAGGGAAAACAATTGTTAGTAGACCTAGTGGCGCGGGTTATTGATCCCAACAATTTGCATTGTCTGATATATCGTCTAACTGTTCATTTCATATCAGCTATTGATCGTTAGTCCCAAAATGAATATAACCAGTGAACAGATCACTACTCACCATGTACAGTAAACAGAACCAGGGTTTAACTTACCATACAGTGTGGCTTGTCTTTAACCCACTTAGAGGATGCAGAGGGAGGTTGGAATTCGTCCAACCCGATCCCTGACTCTGGTAACCATCCCGCGTTTAGTGTAATTAGGATGATGACCGTGACCACAATACATAGGAAGAAGGTTTTCTGCCTGTTAACTGACAACTTCATTATGCTGACAGTGCGGAGTGGTCAGGATGGAAGTAGGATATTGTTCTGGTTCATGTAGGAAATACCATGTCTTGCTAGAAGGAGGGAGAATAGTTAGGAGAATGCAAATGAAAACAAGAGAGAGAGAGAGAGAGAGAGAGAGAGGGAGAAAGAGAGAGAGAGAGAGCAAGAAGCGAGCAAGAAGTAGCAGCAGGAATAGAGGAGAGCAAAAATTTGAAGGTTCAGGCAGACATCCTGGTTGAACTAAATATCCGAGAGATCTTTATGAGCTCATATTATTATCTCGGATCTGTTTTGTGAAATGTATGACATAAATAAAATTAGTGTGAATTTTCATACAAAAAACCTCCTCTCACTTATATCTATTAATTACTGTTGTATTGCTATATCTTGTTCGACTCTGTCTCTCTCCGCGCCCGGGTTTGAACAAAGCAAGCAGTATATCAACTCGTCAATATTAATTACTATCAGATCAGTCCTAACTCTCACTTAATTTACATCTTCATCTCACTTCATCCGTCACTTTGTATCTTACATTATCTTATATCGCTCTCGCGGTATGCCGATACAAGTTTCGGACGATTAATTATCACACGCATGTTGATATTATATCATCTTGTATCATTCTGTTACAGTTGGTCAACAAAACTAAATTTCTGTTTTTGTAAATCTCATGATATGATGGTGAGTCATCATCATTGATGACCCTATTTTCACTCAGAATAAGGAACACTGCTCTCCCATTCTGTGTAGACCCTTCATTCGCTCATTTCCTACTCCCATCTCATTATGATTTAGTAAGTGCACAATGTACTAAAAACAAAGGATGATCACGTGTGTATTACACATGCTATAATTTTTATTGGGATCCCAACGACACACACACACACACATAACTAGGAAATGACTGATAGTACATGCCTCTCTTCAAACATCTCTTTTCTCACTTGCCAACATATGATAATCTCTTGTTGACTCGCATATAACCTCTCTTGCCCATCTTCTTAGTTGTTAGTACTATCTATCTATATCACAGTCACTCTATCTCTCTCTCCCTTGACCCTCTTCAGTCTCCTGAGTTAATGACACAACCTCTCTATCGCCATCTCCTCAGTTGTTACTTGTTAGTACAATCTCTCTTGCTCTTGCCCTTCCTCGCAGGTCCTTCTCGGGCCTATCACTATATCGTTACTGCAGCAGTAATACTGCTCCTATACAGTTCCCAACCCTCACTTGCATTGCAAGACCCCAACCCTTCCTTGTATTGCAAGACCCAGTATGGACGGAGGATCGTGACAACAACAGCTGGGGACCATGATGATAGAACACCAGGAACACTACGACAATCATCCAAACCACTCTCTCAGCTCTATCTTCCATGGTAAACAACGCTGCATCTGTTTGTTATCTTTTTTAAGCTAGATTTATCCATGTTCGCCTTCTTTGTGTTAGTGTGTTGATTGGATAGCAATCACCATTAAACCGGGCGGCCGGCGGTTCTTTCTCGTCTGACTGAAGCATTTTTGTTGCGAGCGGGATCGTTTTCTTTCAGCATATATTGCAGCTCGATCAGTTTGGAAGATCTACATGTTGTATGGACCATCTAATAAATGCCTTGTTATTTTTTAATTCCGGTCTTAGATCAAGAAAGTACTATAAAAAGGAATTGAAAGCGGAAATCATAGAGGGATATATGGAGAGATAGACACAGAGAGAGAGATATAGACAGAAAGATAAATGAATAATGAGATACACAGTAGACACAGATACAGAGGTAGACACAGAGGGGTAGACAGAGAAGACTATTCCACCGCAGAGTAGCGGTATTTCCCACAGAAGCATCCCTAGATGCTAATGCTACTCTGAGCCGTGTGTGTATGTATGTTATAAGCAGCACTCTATCCAAGTTTGGCATTCATATAACTCCCTAGCTCTCTTTGACTTTCCTAATCGCTACATGTATCCTCTACCGCCCAAGTATTTTTAACTTTCCTCCTTTCACATAAAGATATCTAATTATAATGCTGGGGAATGCTTTTTGCTGTCGACGGTTTAACTAACCTCCCACGTTCCGAGTTGTTACCAGCACTTAACTAAGGCTACCATGCTAGGGTACAATATAATAATAGGTGTATATTGTATACTGATTATAAAAAGCCACGCACATAATATGCGAGTATTATCTGTGTTGTGAACTTTCTACAGGCCGATATTTATTCTTCTCAGACTCTCATTGTCTACCCCCGCTCCTCTCTCTCTCTTGGTCTCAATGTACAGTGCTACAGCTCTGCAGTTGCTCTCCTAGCGCTCTCCTGAATATGGTAGGATTAGAACCTTTTTAATCGTTCCCTCAGTACGTTAGTGCAGTGTGTTATAGTTGGGTGTGTTCAGCTGCAGACTGCGACATTATTTGCCTTATCCTACTAAATTGTTCCTGGGGAGAGAATCCTATCAAGGATATTATTTGTAGGCTCTTAATCTTGATCTGTATCTGAAAGGGGTTTATCAAACCAAACAGTCCAATTCGACCCCCACGCTTGAATGCTAAGTGCTTGAAATTAACTGAAAAAGTAAAAAGACTTAGAATTAATTGCTTTTCCTTGCTCTTGGTCGATTAACTATATAATGTGGCCTTGAGTACTATAAAGCAGTAACTAGGCGACCTTCATTTTAATATTTTAACATTTGCTCAACATGACAATATTTCTACCAAGGCTTTATCTTTGTACGTGTTAAGTGTTTTTTAGTTTGAACTGTGTGATATGGGAATGGCTGTATCGGTGAAAAAAGAACATTTCAAAACCATTAATTGGTCAGATATTATGTACTCTACTCACTCATTTGCAGGTAGTATTGAAAAATAGTTCTAACATTTAACATCGATTTTAACATGTTAAACATTGAACTGTTTGTCCTTTTTCTCGGCCAGATCGCAGGTGTTTGGGGGGGGTGATGTTTAGAGATCTGAATACCAGAACCACCTTCCCTCCCTCATCCTACTGAGGGACTACATATCCTAATAGAAAATATAAATTGAGGTTGATTCAAACACCCACCAGTAGGGTGAGGCATAATGTACCTGTATGCGTCTTTTACATAGCTCTTCTTCTCCTCTGTAGAGCAATCCTGATAGTATCTCTTGCAATCTATCTCCAACTGAGAGGAGGGGGGAATCGTCAGTAGACCTACTAGTGACGTGGGTTAGTGATCCCAACGATTTGCATTGTCTGAAATCGTCTAACTGTTCATTTCATATCAGATCTATTAGCCGTTAGTCCCAAAATGAATAACCAGTGAACAGAACTCACCATACAGTGTGGCTTGTCTTTGACCCACTTAGAGGATGCAGAGGGAGGTTGGAATTCGTCCAACCCGATCCCTGAATCTGGTAACCAACCCGCGTTTAGAGTGATTAGTATGATGACTGTCACCACAATACATAGGAAGAAGGTTTTCTGCCTGTTAACTGACAACTTCATTATGCTGACAGTGTGGGGTGGTCAGAATGATGGAGTTGGGATATTGATCTGGGTCATGTAGGAAATGCCATGTCTCTTGCTAGTAGGAGGGAGGATTGTTAGAAGAGGGAGAATGCAAATGAAAGCCTGAAAGTGAGAGAGAGAAGCGAGCAAGAAGTTACAACAGGAATAGAAGGAGAGCAAAAATTAAAATCGAATTTTGAAGGTTCAGGTAGGCATCCTAGTTGAGCTAAATATCCGAGAGATCTTTATGAACTCATATTATCTCGGATCTGTTTTGTGAAATGTTTTACATACATGCAGTTTCATACAAAAAAACCTATTCTATCACCATTCACGTCTTATAAATAGATGAGATCTATTAATTACTGTTGTCTTGCAATATCTTGTTCGACCCTGTCTCTCTGCTCCCCGGGTTTGAACAAACCAGCCTATCAATATTTACTATCAGATCTGTCCTATCTCTCTCATTTAATTTGTATCTTCATCTCACTCCATCCGTCACTTTGTATCTTACATTATATCGCTCTCGCGGTACGTCGATACAAGTTTCGGAAGATTAATTATCACACGCATGTTGATGTTATATCATCTTGTATCATTCTGTTACAGTGTCAACAAAACTAATTTTCTGTTTTTGTAAATCTCATGATATGATGGTGAGTCATCATCATTGATGACCCTATTTTCACTCAGAATAAGGAACACTGCTCTCCCATTCTGTGTAGACCCTTCACACCTCATTTCCTACTCCCATCTCATGATTTGATGCACAATGTACTAAAAACAAAGGATGATCACGTGTGTATTACACATGCTATAATTTTTATTGGGATCCCAACGACACACACACACACACATAACAAGGAAATGACTGATAGTACACACCAGCCTCTCTTCAAACATCTCTTTTCTCACTTGCCAACATATGATAATATCTTCTTCTCTCGCATAACCTCTCTCCCTTGTTGTACGCAGATCTATCTATCTTTCCCTCTCTAGTCTCTCTCTAGTCTCTCTCTGTCTCTCGCTTGACCCTCTTCAGTCTCCTGAGTTAATGACACAACCTCTCTCTCGCCATCTCCTCAGTTGTTACTTGTTAGTACAATCTCTCTTGCTCTTCCTCTCACAGGTCCCTCTCGGGCCTATCGTTACTGCTTCTATATTAGTTCTCAACCCTACCTTGTGTTGCAAGACCCAACCTTCCCTTGTATTGCAAGACCCAGTATGGACAGAGGATCGTGACAACAGGGGAGGATCATGATGATAGAACACCAGGAACACTACGACAACCATCCAAACCACTCTCTCAGCTCCATCTTCCATGGTAAACAACGCTGCATATATCTTCTGTTTGTTATCTTTTTAGCTAGATTTACATATTATATGTTCTTCTTTTAGCCTATATTAGCCTCTCTGTTAAATAGCAACCACCATAAAAACCGGACGGAATTTATCGTTTGAAGCATAGTTAGCGGGATCTTTTTATTGCAGCATATATTGCAGCTCGATCAGTCTGGAAGATCTACGTGTTTTGTGAACCATCTAATAAATGCCTTGTTGTTTTTCTGTTCTTATATCAAGAAAGTACTATAAAAAGGAATTGAAAGCGGAAATCATAGAGGGATAGGAAGAGATAGACACAGCGAGAGAGTTGGACAGAAGGATATAGACAGAAAGATATAAATGAATAATGAGATAGACAGTAGACAAACAGAGAAGACTATCCCACCGCAGATTGGCGGTATTTCCCACAGAAACATCTAGATGCTAATGCTACTATGCTGTGTGTGTATGTATGTGTTATAAGCAGCACTCTATCC
The DNA here is from genome assembly GCA_000695325.1 of Pleurobrachia bachei. Taxonomy (NCBI): domain Eukaryota; kingdom Metazoa; phylum Ctenophora; class Tentaculata; order Cydippida; family Pleurobrachiidae; genus Pleurobrachia; species Pleurobrachia bachei. The sequence goes on along the minus strand of AVPN01000219.1, from coordinate 59,397 downwards.
AAGTTTGGCATTCATATAACTCCCTAGCTCTCTTTGAAGCAACTTTCAGCTAATCGCTACATTTATCTTCCCGTAGTCCAAGTATTTTTAACTTTCCTCCTCCTTTCACATTTAAGATATCTAATTATAATGCTTTTTGCTGTCGACGGTTTAACTAGCCTTTCACGTTCTAAGTTGTTACCAGCATTTAACAAAGTTTACCACTAGGGGATGTATTATGTGTATAATGTATACTGATTATAAAAAGCCACACATATTATGCATTGTGAACTTTCTACAGGTCGATATTTATTCTTCTCAGACTCTCATTGTCTACCCCCGCTCCTCTCTCTCTCTTGGTCTCAATGTACAGTGCTACAGCTCTGCAGTTGCTCTCCTAACTCTCCTGAATATGGTAGGATTAGAACCTTTTTAATCGTTCCCTCAGTACGTTAGTGCAGTGTGTTATAGTTGGGTGTGTTCAGCTGCAGACTGCGACATTATTTGCCTTATCCTACTAAATTGTTCCTGGGGAGAGAATCCTATCAAGGATATTATTTGTAGGCTCTTAATCTTGATCTGTATCTGAAAGTTTTTTATCAAACCAAACAGTCCAATTCGACCCCCACGCTTGAATGCTAAGTGCTTGAAATTAACTGAAAAAGTAAAAAGACTTAGAATTAATTGCTTTTCCTTGCTCTTGGTCGATTAACTATATAATGTGGCCTTGAGTACTATAAAGCAGTAACTAGGCGACCTTCATTTTAATATTTTAACATTTGCTCAACATGACAATATTTCTACCAAGGCTTTATCTTTGTACGTGTTAAGTGTTTTTTAGTTTGAACTGTGTGATATGGGAATGGCTGTATCGGTGAAAAAAGAACATTTCAAAACCATTAATTGGTCAGATATTATGTACTCTACTCACTCATTTGCAGGTAGTATTGAAAAATAGTTCTAACATTTAACATCGATTTTAACATGTTAAACATTGAACTGTTTGTCCTTTTTCTCGGCCAGATCGCAGGACAAACAGTTCAAATTAAACGTTGGATCCTAACTTCCCAACACCTAACCCTGAACCTTTATGCCAAGCATTTTTAACACTTCTGTAAATTTATTCTAGTAATCACCAATCACCCGGCCTTATTTACTGTACCCCTCCTTCCACTAATATACATCACTCCCCCACCCCCTTTACAGAGAAAGATATCCAGATACAAACTGCGATCGCACTAGTCGAGGGCTCAATTGGTATCTTTCTATCTGGATTTATTATTGTCAGCATTATTCAATTCAGGTAAATAATTTACACTACACACATACTACATAGTGATCTAATGGGTGTTACATGATCTTCTACTTAGATTGAACTTTGTGTTGTCTAAGTGGTACAAAATGTTAAAACATGTGTAATTGTAGAGTGTACAATGTACATGGTAAAAAACTGCCGTACAACACATCTATGTCGCATTATTTTTTTTGAACGTACCACGCTATAAAGTAGGTGATACTTTTCAACACTGAATAAATCTGTAGTTCTAGAGTTAACAAAACAAAAAAGGTGATAATTCAAAGTCTCACAGTACACTGCAATCCACACAATACAGACAGACCCCTTGACTCCCTCGATCTAGCCTTAACAAGCAACAGAAAACTTCAGCAAGCACGTCATATAGAACTGAATTATGATAAGACTCGTTGTACAAGATACAATTATTAAAACACTAGTTGTACAAGATACAATAATTCTACTTGTTATGTTCTAACCCCCTTTTACTAATGAACTACAGTTCGCCCGCGGGGCGCATGAACTGTAGTCATAACTTGGCAAAATTATACATAAGCTGTACAAAATGCAATAACTACTTCAGGAGAGACTTCAGTAAACAGATAATGCTCTACGCCAACCTAGTTATGGCTTGTTTTGTAGCAGGACTTTACATGGTACTATCTCGGGCAGTTAACATCCTATTTCACATACAGAAACATCCAGGTGAATATTAGGGGGGGGGGCATATTATTTGATCTGCCGAACCCTCATAGAGCGTGCTTTAATGGAATAAAATGTGAGCTACACGTATTATTTAGCTAGAAAATGTTCTCATTCTCCTATTATGTAGCTCATGACACTCTGTGAGGGTTCGGCAGAGCAACTAGTAGTAAAGTGAGCTACAAATCAAATGGTTCTCATAAATAAGTGATACACAGAGCACAATCTATTCCTATTTGTGGGCACATACATATTTTGCTATTACTGGATACTTATAATATCATCAGAACATATTCTAGCACACTCTAAAATGAAAGAGAGCGTCCTTATTACATTTCTCATTACCCCCTCCCTCTCTAGACGAACAGATACACCTAGATCTAGAAACAGAATTGGTGATATTCCCTCTCTGTATACCCCTGATGTACCTCTGGGCTCTGAGCAGGAATATAATCTTCTTGTCCACGGTACCGATAACGCTGGATAGGTTACTGGCTGTTACTATGAGTGTGAGGTACAAGGGGTTCGCAACTAACAGGTCGTTTAGATGTGAGTATAACACAGAGCTAGCTATTAGCTAAGCAGGAGCTCGGGGTTTTTCAAAAGTATAAAAGAAAGGGTGTAGACATTATCCTTCCAATTTGTGTTCTCAATACCCTTTCATTTCCATCCTCATTCCAACTGAAATCATTCCCATTCTCCAACCTCCTCGTCCCATTCCCATTCCCCAACCTCCCCCTCCTATTCCAGTGTTGGTGGTAATGACATGGGTCATCTCCGTGCTACATGTAGCAGCGATAGGACTTGCAGCGGAACTGTATGGACACAAAATCTTCCTCTCCCAGCACACCCTCAGCTGCTCATACGGACATCACGATTTCTCGGTAAGGATCATCATCTGCCGAACACAGCACGCTCATTTAACTGTTTAGGAAATAAGACACTCTGTGAGGGTTCGGCAGAGCAACTAGTAGTAAAGTGAGCTACAAATCAAATGGTTCTCATAAATAAGTGATACACAGAGCACAATCTATTCCTATTTGTGGGCACATACATATTTTGCTATTACTGGATACTTATAATATCATCAGAACATATTCTAGCACACTCTAAAATGAAAGAGAGCGTCCTTATTACATTTCTCATTACCCCCTCCCTCTCTAGACGAACAGATACACCTAGATCTAGAAACAGAATTGGTGATATTCCCTCTCTGTATACCCCTGATGTACCTCTGGGCTCTGAGCAGGAATATAATCTTCTTGTCCACGGTACCGATAACGCTGGATAGGTTACTGGCTGTTACTATGAGTGTGAGGTACAAGGGGTTCGCAACTAACAGGTCGTTTAGATGTGAGTATAACACAGAGCTAGCTATTAGCTAAGCAGGAGCTCGGGGTTTTTCAAAAGTATAAAAGAAAGGGTGTAGACATTATCCTTCCAATTTGTGTTCTCAATACCCTTTCATTTCCATCCTCATTCCAACTGAAATCATTCCCATTCTCCAACCTCCTCGTCCCATTCCCATTCCCCAACCTCCCCCTCCTATTCCAGTGTTGGTGGTAATGACATGGGTCATCTCCGTGCTACATGTAGCAGCGATAGGACTTGCAGCGGGACTGTATGGACACAAGATCTTCCTCTCCCAGCACACCCTCAGCTGCTCCTACGGGCACCACGATTTCTCGGTAAGGATCATCATCTGCCGAACACAGCACGCTCATTTAACTGTTTAGGAAATAAAATGTAGTGTGAGCTACACGATAAGAACCATGTGAGATAAATGACATCTCGTAATATGGTTTCAATTGTATTTCGTAAAAGGCTAATTTCAATTTTCTCCCAACCATTATAATTAACCCTTCTCACCCCCTCACCAGGCATCTGTGGCCCTGTCAGTTTACCTTGGCCTGGCACTACCTACCCTACTGTTTCACATAGTGAGCTACATCATAATGATCTATAAGATTCGAAAGAGAACACGACTCATCAACCTATCTAATGATCTCCTACGGATTGGGCTGGTGGTGGCACTGGCGTTTAGTATCACATGGCTGCCCCAAGTGATCCTTAAAACAGTCAATCATATTGAGGTAAGAAAACATAGCTTGTCTGTTTACAATAACGAGAATATAATGTACCAACTATATTGAGGTACTGACAAAAACTCCGAGATTGTGTCTTTAGTTTTTTAACCATTACTAATTTAAATGTATGAACCAACATTATGAGGTAGACTGAAATGTTTCATTCTCCCACCAGGCAAGTAGAAACAACGATATCCACTCGCGGCCACCCAACTTCCAAGAGTTCATCTGTTTCACCTTCAGCAACCTCTCTCCGGTTATAAACTGTATCATTTATATTTTCGGGGTAAAAGTTATCCGTCAGACACTGACTGCAAACTATCGTAAAGCAAGTTCTAGACTGAGTAAACAGTTGACAAAGCGGATTTTGGTATTGAGGACATTGAGCGGTTTGGGGGTTAATAAGGGGGATACGGACAATGTTGACACTAATGTTGATAGTATAGAAGATGTGACATTTCATGTCGAGGCTGAATTGTGATGATATTGCTATGCTGTTTGTTTTTTAAATTTGTTTCTCCTTCTCTCAGTGTGTCGTAAAATCTTTGCTTCTAATTATTGTTATTAATTTGAATTTAAACAGTTAACAAATAGCAATTGGAAAACAGTAACGAAGAGCTGTACTAAAATTGCGATTTTGCAACGCTGCAGCAAAAGCCGATATTATTTAATGCCAAGTTTTCAGACTCTGCTCCTACACCCCCGCCAGGGCTGCGCCACTGGACCCTGCGATGGGGGATTTCACCCCCTGACTGAGGCGGCTGCCGCCCCTGGCCACCCTGGACGACTCGCGATCGGAGGTCGAGAGCCGCTTCTGGGCGTTAACCCGGTCCCATGTAAGCGGGATATGGACTGTGGGGTTGGCATACTCTGCAGGAAGAGGGAGGAACACGACTGTGCGTGGTGTACCATGGGTGTTGTGTTGGAACACGGAATACTTTCAGGAGACTATGTGTGTAACTGTTATACAGTGACAGGTACTGAAATTGTGTAGGCATACCTAAACAAACATTGTACAATGTACATAGGGGCGACGACACGGGTTCGGGTGGCCTACAAATATGTAGGGGGTTCGGGGTACGAGTCTATAGAATAATTAGGATAGTGTAGCAGCTCAGCAGGACACAGTGAACAAAGCTTTGCAAAATAAACGGATCAAATATCGGAAGAAGAATATATCTTGCAGAGAGCTACTGCGGCCGGAGACTCCACGGACAGGGGTTTCTGCAAATCAGGTTTTACATACGTGGATAATATATTACTTCCTAGGTTTACCCCATTACTGCAGTAGCGAATGAAATCAACCCGACTAAAAATATGACAGTGGCAACCTGCAAGTAACTGAGCTGCGCTGGAGAATCCTAGTTTTCAAAAATTTGTCCTATAACGGGTCGGTAAATTATGAGAGTTACAAAGATAAGGGATGGGAAGAATTTAAGATGAGAAATTGGTAGCATAATTATGTAAGGCCACACTCTTAATCATAGCTGCAAATAACCAAGGACATAACATACTTGCGTGACTGTTATCAAAGATAGGATTCAAAGAATATAAACTACACAACCCACTAGGCAATTGGGAGATTTTAACTTTCCCAGTTCCCTAAAAGAAAACATACTGTCACCCGCTGTCACTACTGCGGTGGGACCAACCTATGGAGTAATTAGTAAGTAAGTAAGTAAATTTATGCATTTGTATCCCACTCAACAGTGACAAAATATAACATAGAAAAAATGTGCCAACGCACTAGCTATGCTAAGCACTTCCTCAAGTGGCTACAGTCTTTGTATCAAAAGTCTTTAAACATATCACCCGCGTGTAATATACACGACTTGTTTTTTATTCTGTACGTACCCACGAAGACGTAAAACCTAATTTGCAGAAACCCCTCTCCGTGGAGTCTCCGGCCGCAACAGCTCTTTTCAAAATATTCAGAATATTATTCTTCTTCCGAATTCCGATATTTGATCGGTTTATTTCGTAGAGCTTTGACCTTTGTTCACTGAGTTTCCCTAAAATGTACAAATGTATAAATCAATTCAATCCTCGGGACATTGCATCATGAAGTTCCTCTTCTGAGGTTCCTCATGTTATCAGTTCGGTGTTCGTTAGACTCGTGATAGGAATCTTTCTCCGGTTTCCTCTCAGGGATTATTCCGTACGAGAGTCCTCCCTCTTCGCATCGGACCAGGAGTTCACACCCATAACTTCACAGTACGGTTCTCCGGTTCTTGTGGAAATGCGGTGTGAGAGAGTCTTTAGCACCTTTTGGAACTCGTTGGCTATCCCACCTGCTGTATTCATAACCAGCGGAGAGAAGGCACCTCCTTCAACTTCTCCATGTGCAAAAGGCATGCTGACGAAGAACGATCGGAGCAAAGAAGACATCTAAAATTAATTGTTCCGATAAAGTGTTGTATGTATTTTTTTGTAACGCGCTGAAATAAAATAAGTTGCGTTGCATTTTAGCTATTTCAAATGCGCGGTGCGTAAAATCTCCGATTGTTTCGATCCAAAATTTGGCCAAAATCTCGCATTTTTCTAAAGAACTTCTGATTTTCACGCCCATTTTTGACTTATGCTTTTAATTTTAAAAGTTATGCTTACATTTTTGGCACTGTTGCTTCGTTTTGCTGCAGCTTTCTTTTTACCATAACTTTCGTTTCAGATTGGCAATGTTTGGTTTTAACAAACGCCGTCGAGGTCGCCCAAACGTTAGAGCTCGGAAAACAGAAGATGACGGTGACACCGCTCCCGTTCCCGATGCTCCAAAGCCAGTTGAAAAGAAGGCAGAAAAGGAGAAGAGTAAGGTTGGGAGTGAGAAGAAGAAAACTTCGAAGCTGAGTTTCCAAGAGGAAGAGGTTGCTCCTGAACAAGAGTTCAAAGTGAAGAAATCCAGCATGAGCAGGAAGCTTGCCAGGGAAAAGGAGCGTGAGAAAAGCAAGAAAATTAAGGATTATGTCGGTCCAATGTCTCCCGAACATGAGCCTTCACCTCCACCACCGCCCCAAATACATGACCAGTTCACACAGCACAGCGTCCTTCCTCCCTCGACCTCCTCAATACCAGACGCGTACACAATCCATCAAGCGAGAAAGAAGCGGGAGCTGGCACGACTCCAACAGCAATCTGACTACATCCCAGTTAAAGAGGATGAGAGAAGGGGTGGTGGAACGGGGATGGATTCGGACGATGAGGAGGAGGGTCGGGTTGAGATGAGAGTTCACACGGAGGATCTAACTGAGATGGGTGAGGAGATGGAGAAGAGTGAGTGTGTTCAGTGGGAGGAGGAACAGCTAAGGAAGGGTGCTCTGACAAGCGCTGTAGTACCAGATAACATTCCCTCTCAACTGGTTTCTGTCGCAGTTGAAATTCAACAACAGCAACAGGGAACTTTATCACGAGATTACATCCCCCAAAATATCCCTCAAACTCTCTCCCTTTCTGAGATCAGAAACAGGTTGACACAGGAGGTTAAGATTTTTGAGCAAGATGCCCAGGAGTGTGATGGTCGGGTGGAAACTTCAGATAAGGCCCTCGCCGTTTGTAAAGACAAGATAGCGGAGGAGGAGAAATCGATCGAGAGGCTGTCATCTGCATTCCAATTTTATCAGGAAATGCGGTGTTATCTGAATGATTATCTGCAGCTGATATCCGTTAAAGTTGATCAAATCTCCGGACTGGAGGACAGGGTTCTGGAATTGTTTGCAAATCAGTCTCTCAGTGACAAGGAGATAAGGGGTAAGTACACTGCTCTAACCGAGGAAGGATCACAATTGATGAGCGATGTTCGGGAGGAATTCTGTACCTCCAGGGCAGTCCGTGAAATGTTTGTAAAATGGAAAAAAGAACAACCGGAGAGTTATAAAGATGCCTACATATCTCAATGTGTCCCCCGGGTTATGACACCTCTTATCAACCTCGAGATGGCAGGGTGGAACCCGCTCCTAGAGAACTCCGCCAGCTTCGAGGAGTTCCCCTGGTTTTTGGATTTGGTGGGAGTTGGAGATGCCGAGTTGTTGCAGGATCTTGTCCAAACGGCTCTCATTCCCAAAGTGACGAGTGTGGTTGAGCGGTGTTGGCGGCCGGGTGTCCTGTCCCAATCGGAGAGATTGGTGGATCTTGTGAAGTTGATATCGGAGGATTATGGGGCTGAGGGGTCAGAGTGGGAGAGGTTAAACCAGGCTATCCTATACAAAGTTAAACAGAGTGTGTCTCAGCTCGCAGAAAGTGGTGGTAGTGTTAGTGAGTGTACGAGTCTACTTCACGCGATACTACTGTGGGATGGGGTGACAGCCGGGGTGAGGGGTATAGCCCTCCAATCCCTCCTCTCAGAACGAATACTACCCGAGCTGGAAGAGCTGCGTAGTGAACCGAGTACAGTTGAGGTGGTCGAGGGGGTGATCAGGTCAATTCCAAGTCAATGGTTTGACGAGACTCATGTGATGGTGCCTGAATTGAAGGGTTTTGCGGGGTATCTTGCGAGGTTGGCCAATAAACTCGGGTCAAGTGACCAGAGGAGTTATAAGACTGCGTATAAAAGGGTTAAATCAATGCTGTTAAGAATGCATGCTATCGAGTTGTTGAAATCAAAGTGAACAATGCACTTATTTTATGTTCTATTATATAATGACCCTTACAGTATATTATATTTAGTTTGACAATTGTTTTACAAAAAAAAATCGTTGTAAGATCTCTCAATTAGTTCACAAATTTTATGGCTAACCCAATATTCTGAATTTATGTAGAGCTGAATATGTAGAGTTACCCCCGATCCCGTCTGTGGAATGTTCAGCCCTCTAGATAACTACGCGCTAGGCACTATTGTGGGCTTTCATATGACCCCGGAGCAGTATAAGAGATACGGATTTCAATACACGAAAACAAGTCAGTAAAAAGTAAAGTATTGCATTGTTCTCGACCATCTTTCTCTCTCCCGTCCTCAAATTGTAAAAGAGGGTTAGAACATAACAATGTAAAATGTAGTTGACTGTGACAATCCTGTGCAAGTGTGTATCGATGCTACGTATTCTGTTAATAGAGATGTCATTGTTTAGAAAATTGCCGTACTATGATTGAGAAGTCGTACCAACGGTAAGCTGAAAAGCTGTGACTTTGAGAAAGGTCGAGCTCAAATGACAGCAAGTGCTCCTTGTAACGGGGGCAGTGAGGAGTTTATAATGGATGTGAGTATGGGGATGGGGTTCTCTCTTTCTCTCTCTCTCTCTCTCTCTCTCTCTCTCTCTCTCTCATATATCTCGCTATCTCTACCTCAGTTCAATTTTATCCTTATTAAGTTGATAAGGATAAACTTGCCGTTGAAAAACGGGTACCAGACATACATATTATATTCATTCCTTTGATCTATTGATATTTCGTTCTGTGTGTAAGACACTACTTCATTGGTGGTCATATCTTGTATCCCGTCTCAAAATCATCAGCATTGTTCTTGTCTTAGTACTAGCCCAGGTGTAAAATTCTGATAGTACTCTTCTAATGGGTAACCACATATCTGTCCAGCGGATTATTAGAATAGTTTTGGTAAGATCAGGTGGCCTATCCCTACTATAATAATTTGAATTTTAAATCCTTGCAAAGACGCCATATTTTTGTCCACTCCGTCTCTAATCACTATCTTTTTGAACACTATTCCTCTCTCGCTCTTTCTCTTTAATTAATACTTGTTACTATGTTAATTAATACTTGTTATTCCCTTCCAGATACCACTGAAACTTCTACATAAATGGAACAAGCCCTACATCAACCTGGAGGGTAAACTAGGTCGACAGATATCTGCCTACCTCAACTCCCACCCTGACGACTCGGAGGAATGCTGGTACACTGTAACCAAACCAGGTCCAGGACCTGACGACCAAGAAGAGGAACAACCACCACCCCTGGAAGATATTGCAAAGAGTGGTGAGGAGAAGAAGAGTGCTGTAAGTGAGGAGAAGGAAAACATGCAACCTACCAAAGAGGGAGGAGATGACGAGAGAGATCCTGTGTCCTCTGATAAAGGCGATAACACTCTAGTTATAGATCTAGATAGTACTGCAGAGGAAACGCCAGCAACTCAGCAGTACGGTGCTTCACAGGATATCCCAGCAACTCAGGACATCCCACCTACTCAAGACATCACCCCAACTCTAGAAATCACCCCAACCCAAGAATCCATTGAAGTAAGATTGAAAACACCAGCCCAAGGAGAAGAGAAGTTACTGACTGATGGATCTGAGGATGACCTCCCGGCTGCTCTCTCACCCTCTGGTGATGTGCCGGCTACACAGCAGTATAGTGGCACCCAGGATATACCAGATACACAGGATATACCGGCCACTCCCCCTGCCAGTGGTGGCGAGGGTGATGGTGATGGTGCTAGTCAGGGTGACACTGCTAGTCAAGGTGATGGTGCTATTGCAAGTCAGGGTGACGGTGATCAGGGTGTGAGTGATACTCAGGGTGACACTGTGGGTGACGTTGAACAAGAGGAGACGCCAGACAGTGAGGAAGATAGGAGGAAAGAGAAAAAGAAGAGGAAAATGCGTGCTAAAAAGGAGGAAAATAAGGAACGGAAAATGGAAGCTTTGAAAGAGGCACGGAAGGAGTGGTCTGCAAAAAGGAAGAAGCTACTTGATATGACAGTCACAACTGATTCTCAGGTAAAATACGAAGGCGTGGAAAATGATTAAACTACTCTCTCTCTCTCTCTCTCTCTCTCTCTCTCTCTCTCTCTCTCTCTCTCTCTCTATCTTTCTCTCTCTTTATATATCTCGCTATCTCTGCTTCAGTTCAATTTTATCCTTATTAAGTTGATAAGGAGAAACTTTCCGTTAAAAAACGGGTACCAGACATACATATTATATTCGTTCCTTTGATCTATTGATAGTTCGTTCTGTGTATAAGACACTACTTCATTGGTGGTCATATCTTGTATCCCGTCTCAAAATCATTTAGCATTCTACTTGTCTTAGTACTAGCCCAGGTGATCTGATAGTACTCTTATAATGGGTAGCCACATATCCGTGCAGCGGATTATTAGAATAGTTTTGGTAAGAACAGCTGGTGACCTATCCCTACTATGACTTAGATCCAAACCTTTAATTCGACCGAAAGATCCTTTCAAAGACGTCATTTTTTGTCCACTCAGTCTCTAATCACTATCTTTTTGAACACTATTCCTCTCTCGCTCTTTAATTAATCCTTGTTATTATGTTAATTAACTCTTCTTATCCCCTTCCAGATACCACTGAAACTGCTACACAAGTGGAATAAACCCTACATCAACCTGGAGGGAAAACTAGGCCGACAGATATCTGCCTACCTTAACTCCCATCCTGATGACTCGGAGGAATGTTGGTACACTGTCACCAAACCAGGACCAAGACCTGATGAGGACGAGGAACAACCACCACCCCTGGAAAATATTGCAAAGAGCGGTGAAGAGAAGAAGGGTGCTGGGGGTGAGGAGAAAGAGAACATGCAACCTACCAAGGAGGGAGAAGAGGGTGAGAGAGATGCTGTGTCCTCTGATAAAGGCGATAACACGTTGGTTATAGATTTAGATAGTACTGCAGAGGATACCCCAGCAACCCAGCAGTATGGTGGTTCACAGGATATCCCAGCAACTCAAGACATCCCGCCTACTCAAGACATCACCCCGACCCTGGATATCACCCCAACCCTGGACATCACCCCAACCCAAGAATCCATTGAAGTGAGATTGAAAACACCCGAACTATCACCAGCCCACGGAGAAGAAGAGAAGTTACTGACTGATGGATCTGAAGATGACCTCCCTGCTGCTCTCTCACCCTCTGGTGATGTGCCTGCTACACAGCAGTACACCGATACTCAGGATATACCGGATACACAAGATATACCCGCCACTCCTCCTGCCAGTGGTGGTGAGGGTGATGGTGTTCCACCAAGTCAGGGTGATCAGGGTGATGGTGCTAGTCAAGGTGACGGTGTAGGTGATACTAGTCAGGGTGATGCTCAGGGTGACGTTGAACAAGAGGAGACGCCAGACAGTGAGGAAGATAGAAGGAAAGAGAAAAAGAAGAGGAAAATGCGAGCTAAAATGGAGGAAAATAAGGAACGGAAAATGGAAGCTTTGAAAGAGGCACGAAAGGAATGGTCTGCGAAACGGAAGAAACTACTTGATATGACAGTCACAACTGATGCTCAGGTATAGTACTTATTCTCGAATATGATTACACTTCATGTTCTATAACTAACTACAATGTAATAATGTACTAATGGTTTCCCTACTGGGATTTTCATAATTTGAATCCTATTATTAATTGAAGATCCCCCCTCTATCGTTATAGTCCCAGGGGATAAGACGATCAAAGAGACGGCACATCCCAATAGTAATAGATGATCCTCTGTACGAGCTGGAGAAGATTTACAACGCGGAGGGCATTCTAACCGAGTCAAGAAAGGTAGGACTTGTTTAAACTGCCTAAATAATAGATATACAATGCTGAGGGAATTCTTACCGAGTCCAGAACGGTAAAGTTGTTGTTTAGACTGTCTAGTGGTGTGTCCAATCTGTCCTCTTTTTAATTAAAAGTATTAACTCCTCCTAGCCTCCATGTGGTTTGTTTTAGCCCTTATAAAAAGCAGGACGGTAGGCCATTGTTGTTTATTAAATCTGAAGTACAAGTTTTGTTGTTTGCAGGTTAAAAAGAAATGTATCGATTATATTCTGTCTCACGAGTTGTGGGGAAAAGGAAAACCTACGAAGGAGCAGGCTAAGAGCGTTGGAATCAGGTATGCCTCGTGTCAATTGATGACAGGGAACCGACCAATTCAGGAAATACTGGTCCCTGATTGGCTGATAACCAGTCACGTGACCTAAAAAACGAGCTCTGATTGTTTGTTTACTTCTGTCAAACAAACAAACAAACACACCCTTCCCCACATACAGGTACTACAAGAAGTTTCCCAGCTCCAAGGAGGAGACCCTGTACAGCAGTGACAGTGACCAGGAAGAGGGAGGAGATGGGGAAGCTCCCCCGGGGCCAGCTAATGTAACGTCAGAGGAGGATAGTAGTGAGGGGGAGGAGAATGAGGATAAAGTATTGGAGGATGAAATACTCTATCAGGTATAACCACTAACCCCTTCCCCCCAATCTGGCTTTCATGATTTGCAATCGAGTCAGTAGGCTGTAGGATGGGTGGTAACTAAAGTAGATAGAGTGGCGAAATTTTGTCCTATTCTGTTTTCGGTTACCACCCCGGGTCTTTATCAGCTATCTTCATGATAAATCGTTACTTCAGGAGTGGGTTCCCTCTGATGGAGATTTTGCAGTGGTAGAGGACGAAGTTAGTTCTTCAAGTGATGATGATGAAACTTCCATGCGAAGAGAAAAGGTATTGCAATGATTACTAAACTCGAACATTTAAATTTAAAAAGATTAATTATTAAAATATACTCGATTACCGAAAAATTGCCCTAAAAAATCATCAAAATGATCACAACCCCAACCGGCAACTCCGAAAACAACTGTACTACTACGAATTATATAAAAGGGTTTCCCCCCTCAGACACGGATGGACACACTACTCCATGATACCAGCCAATCAGACGATGAGACACCGGAGAGATCGAGAAGCGGACGAAAAAAGACGTCGAAAAGCAAAGAAAAACAGAGGGCCAAGAAGAGTGACCAATGGAGATCTAAAAAGGTCCGAATAATTAGCATTTTTAACCACCGTTCTTTTAGAAACCCCCCTTTAGAAACCACTTTCTCTCTCTCTCTCTCTCTCTCTCTCTCTCTCTCTCTCTC
>AVPN01000219.1:15652-35295 GCA_000695325.1 Pleurobrachia bachei | reverse complement strand
TGATGAACATCCGTAGAATTGTAGCTGTGTAGAGTAATTATCGGGGGTACGTAGGTGGTGAAGCTTTGGCGATCATTGGGGCAGCAGTAGTAGATGGCAAAACACCACAGGAACACGCAACATAACATCCAACAACCCGCACGTGCAGTATTCACACCCCTGCCCACCCACCATAACAACCCCTTGATTCGCACGTGCAAATGGGGCAAACTGCTAGGCAAATTGTTGCACGCTAGTGTTGCAAGCTAGGATACTCCATCACCATCACCACGCCACTCATTTGTACTTTATAATATAGATTATTGAATTGTGAATTGATAAAATATTAACTTCCTTACCTCGAAACCTTTCTCTCCCTTTTTCAGTTTTAGATCCGTCATACTCCCCAAGCCGAAATCACAAATCACCGCCTTTTTACTGTCGTTCATGTGAATGTTGGTGCTTTTCAGGTTTTTGTGAATGATTCCCCGATGATGTAGGTAACCTAGAGCGGCAGACACCTGAAATACGTTGGAGATATTGGAGATACATTAGAAATCTTGGAGATAAATTAGAAATGTAATTTTACGTGTCCTTTGTCCCCTAAAACAGGCAAACCACGATTTACAAAACCCTTTCCCTCTCGTAAGTCAAATCGAGACCTCGCGAGGTTCAGCTGGTAATGATTATTCATTGAAACTTGTTAGTATACCTGTTCAATTATTGACATGCTCTGCCTCTCCGTGTACATCTTCCCTCGTTCGTGTATGTAGAAATGTAACGATTTACCCTGTGTGAGAATAGAGGGCTTGAATTCAGAGTGTTTTCATACTTTTTAGATTAACTCCTGTGAAACCAACCGATTATTTGAGTTTTTTTCTGAAAAAAAGAAGCACCCCCAAACTGTTGATTTACCGAACGCAGAGCGCATGCTATGGCAGCTATAACACGCCCCCAAACTGTACCCCAGAGTTGTGCCCTAAAGCACCCCAAAACTGTACCTTTATGTACTCAGTTACAATACACAGGTTGGGAGGGTTCATACACACTCCCATGAACAGTACAATGTTTTCATGTCGCACCTTCCGTAACATTTGCACCTGAAAGAGAGAGAGAGAGTCTCTCTCTCTCTCTCTCTCTCTCTCTCTCAAAGAAAGAGAGAGAGACATAGGCAGAGAGAGAGAGAGCATTACCTCTCGCCTGAATTCGGCCAGCTGCTCCTTGGTAGGGTGCGGAATCTTGTAGATCTTGATCACCACATCCCCATGCCACTTACCCTCGTGAACCTAACATGAATTGGGAGTAGCGCTTTATGACGATGATAAGCAGGTACAATTCTAAGTTCCCTGAGTCGATTCGGTGAATTATTAATTGGGGAATGGAGGGTAATAGCTTTTGACCGGTTGTCATGGTTACCAAGTTGTCATAGTAACCAAGTTGTACCCTCATCTCACATACCTCTCCCGTTCGTCCGTCGCCAATCTTTTTCCCGATCTCCAGCTCATTAAAGTTGATACCCCAATCACTGAGCACACTTTTCCGCAAAAACCTAAAGGACGAGATGTTACATGTGAGACCGCGAGTCATGTGAAGCGATACGGGTATAGCACGATTTAGGGCCGGCGAGCGCAGGGATTACGCACCTTTTTCTGTTAGGCAGGGTATTTTTGTTCTGGTTACTTTCGATCTCTGCTACTCCCTCTTCTTCTGAAACAGATACAGAGGTGTTAGGCAGGAACAATATCACACCTTTCTTTCTCTCTCTCAAGATGAGAGAATGACGGATAGCTGATGATACTTCTTCTTCTTGGAGGTCACCCCAAGTAGAGACGGCCTCCAAGAAGAAGATGTATCTTGCTAGACGATAGAATGTGTCTGCTGTGTCTCCCTATCCCTCAAGTGTAACATAAAAAGATACGTGCAAATCAGACAGATATACCCTCTGCAATCTGCATGTTTTGAAAAACAATTAAAATTCCCACACACACAAATAAATCACAACAACATGGGTAAAATAAGAGCTGAGATATAATGCTTGGTTTTATTCCCACACCATCATACCACGAATTGGGTTACAACTACGAAGGGTGTTACCATGGCGACTTAGTGACAGTTGGTCCGCATTCTGGTTGCCATGGTTCCAAATTTCAACCAACCAGTTCAACTCTGCTAGGTGACACCGTGTTACGCGGGTACGTTATTTTCTTGCCCTTTATAGGGTCCAGTTTCAGGGAAATTGGAACTATAACTTTTTGAAATAGTATAACAATTCCCCTACGTTAGGGCTATGGAATAGTTCACAGTAGGGCTCACATCGTTACAGAGACGAATGTATGAGCACAATCTTTACCCTGCAATTGTCGCCCGCTATTTCTCGCTCATGATAGAGAGACTAATGCTGTTCTCAGCCAGTGATAGAGACTAATGTTTGTGGAGAACATGGTGGTACAGAGAACATTTGTAAATAGGCTCCCACCATTAGTTCCCTATACTGTTGAAAGAGCACATATTTAGGAGGCAGGTCCTCTATCTCAGCACTCTCTCATTAACTCTTGGTGATCAACAGGTGTGTCTTTGGAACTAAAGACAAAACCCAATAACCCCATCATCACAGCTGGTAATTACCCAAAAGACAATCTCCGCCTATATTCGTTCTGTATACTATCTTGATAAATCCCTATTCTATACACAGAGTGGTGTGTATAGTAATCGGTCTTCTACTTTATAGCCTCGATAAAATGCTCCCTTTTCTGATAGCTGTGACGACCGTCTTCCCAAGGTAAACCATTGTAGTTCAGTCGCCTTATTGGCGCTTTAAATTGAAGGTTTATGGTAATATCTGTTCTTTCAGACACACTATCCTATCCTCGGCAGCTGCAGATATCTCTACAGTCAGGAGGGGCCATAACAACACCACCATAGAAACACGTGGACGCCATTTTAACTCCTGTCTGCGTTGTGTTCTAAGTCTCTATGTTGTGAATAACTCCTCCCTGCGACGTGTTTTAAGGGCAAAACGGGCTAACAAGATGAGGGACTATTTCTGTACCGGTGACCAGGGCTGGGTAACTAAAATCCGAGATCCTGCAACACGTTTTATTGCAACAGTAACTCTCGAAGGGCGATGTCATGAGAACGTTATCTCATCCAATGTCATCAACGCATTCTATTACTTCGTTGGGATAGGAGACACTGCCGGGAGCGGGGTGACACAAGCGGAGTATGCTTATAACAGAGATACCGCTCGGCAGTGCACTATGGGAGCGATCAGGACTCATATTAGGGAGAGTTTGCGGGATGCTGATTATCTTATGCTCACTGTTGACATGTTGAGGGGGCTGTGTGGAGAGGGGTGTGCGGCGGAGGGGATAGTGGATTTGATGCAGGGTGTTGTAGAGAGACGGAAGATGAGGGAAAAGAAGAGAGATAGGATTATAGAAGAGGAAAGGAAGAAGAAGAGAGATAGAATGAGGGAGGAGATTATGGAGATGGACAAGAGAGGGGCTCCCTCAAGAAACCAGGAATTAATTCTACAAGAGATGCAACAGGAAAAGAGAGTGAAAAGACAGTACGATCAGGAAATGGGAAGTAGAGTGAAAAGACAGTACGACCAGGAAACGATGTTAGCTCTAATCAGTGCTTTTGTGAAGCCTGGCAGCATCCAAGTATTTCTAGACCTGGCCTATGAAGCAGAAGAGCAGCTGGGGGTAAACAGTGCGATGAGACAAGAAATGACTGCCGCGTGTAGGTGTTACTTGGTCAGATTGGAGAAATATAAATCTGGAAATACTGGTCCCTGATTGGCTGATAACAAGTCACGTGACCCAAATAACGAGCTCTGATTGGTTGTTTACTTGTTACTTGGTCAGGCTGGAGAAATCTAAATCGGAACGATGAGCTTCTAAAACACAGGATGTATTATTATTTGTGCCTGCCACTTTCATTCCCAATGTTACGTCTCCCAATAAGGCGGGCCAGAGAATACACCAACCAGTCAGATTGTACAGTATTATAACCCCCACATTTTTTCAGTGGAACAATTAATTCTCTAAATGGTCGCCCAGTTTTTAGTGTGTCTAGTGTCTACTGACAAGATAAAAAACTCTATAACATGGAACATGTTGATATCATATGTAGAGATTACTGCTGACCCCATACATAACATTTTAAGCGTTTTTCCCAAGAGAATACAGCTGACATGTATTTTGCTTCGCTAGATTGATAATATTATAATTGATAGATCTCTGTTCGAATTGTTATGCTATTGTTATATTTTTGAAAATCCGGTAGGGATCCAGTACGACGAACCACGTCTAGATCCCGTACCGCGTGACAAACTTATCACGTACCTAGTGACTACTAAGATCACGTACCGCATGACGTCACGTTACTAATCACGTGACGTCACGTTAACAACCACGCACCGCGTGACGTCACGTTACAAACCACGCACCGCGTGATGTCACAACTAATCACGTACCGTGTTCTGAGATATCCTCCGTGTCATCATCCTCCCCATCACTCATGTCAAACACAGGTTCTATCGTCATGGTAACGTCTTCCATGTCAACCGAGGGAGAGGACATACTGTAACAGAAATATTTGTTGGGGGAGGTAGTTCATGGGGAGAAGACCCAGGCTAGATGATGTTCCTAAACTACGTACCTTGGAGTAACATTGACAGTGGCCATGGCTGTAGTTTGTTTGCTTCTGTTGGCGTAGGGTGACGCGAAAGAAGGGATGTTCGGGGTCTCTGGAAGGGTCTCTTGGGTTCGCAGTAGGGGTGGTGATCGTCCAGGGGGCGATTGGCAATGGTCCGGAAAGGTAAAGTGCTGCCTGAGAAGAGAGAGAAAAGGAGTGACATTCTGGGTGATATATACAGTTCAGGAACCGACCGAATCAGAAAATACTGGTCCCTGATTGGCTAAAAACCAGTCACGTGATGATTTATTGCACAAGACTAACCAACAAATGAACAAAGCCAGCCAAGGACTTACAGTTTGTTACATGGTACACTGTACAGCAGAACGGAAGCAGAACATTGGTACATGTAAAAGCGGTATATAAAGAATGGCGGCAACCAACTAGTTATTATATCATGCCTCACAAAATATGAAGGAGCAAAATGTTTAGATTCCGGGAACAAGATTAAATACGCAAACCCTCTCTCATTCATAACTGTCTGTCTGTCTGTCTGTTTCACTGCAGCCATTAATTCACTGCAGCCATTAATTCACTGCAGCCATTAATTCACTGCAGCCATTAATTCACTGCAGCCATTAATTCACTGCAGCCATTAATTCACTGCAGCCATTAATTCACTGCAGCCATTAATTCACTGCAGCCATTAATTCACTGCAGCCATTAATTCACTGCAGCCATTAATTCACTGCAGCCATTAATTCACTGCAGCCATTAATTCACTGCAGCCATTAATTCACTGCAGCCATTAATTCACTGCAGCCATTAATTCACTGCAGCCATTAATTCACTGCAGCCATTAATTCACTGCAGCCATTAATTCACTGCAGCCATTAATTCACTGCAGCCATTAATTCACTGCAGCCATTAATTCACTGCAGCCATTAATTCACTGCAGCCATTAATTCACTGCAGCCATTAATTCACTGCAGCCATTAATTCACTGCAGCCATTAATTCACTGCAGCCATTAATTCACTGCAGCCATTAATTCACTGCAGCCATTAATTCACTGCAGCCATTAATTCACTGCAGCCATTAATTCACTGCAGCCATTAATTCACTGCAGCCATTAATTCACTGCAGCCATTAATTCACTGCAGCCATTAATTCACTGCAGCCATTAATTCACTGCAGCCATTAATTCACTGCAGCCATTAATTCACTGCAGCCATTAATTCACTGCAGCCATTAATTCACTGCAGCCATTAATTCACTGCAGCCATTAATTCACTGCAGCCATTAATTCACTGCAGCCATTAATTCACTGCAGCCATTAATTCACTGCAGCCATTAATTCACTGCAGCCATTAATTCACTGCAGCCATTAATTCACTGCAGCCATTAATTCACTGCAGCCATTAATTCACTGCAGCCATTAATTCACTGCAGCCATTAATTCACTGCAGCCATTAATTCACTGCAGCCATTAATTCACTGCAGCCATTAATTCACTGCAGCCATTAATTCACTGCAGCCATTAATTCACTGCAGCCATTAATTCACTGCAGCCATTAATTCACTGCAGCCATTAATTCACTGCAGCCATTAATTCACTGCAGCCATTAATTCACTGCAGCCATTAATTCACTGCAGCCATTAATTCACTGCAGCCATTAATTCACTGCAGCCATTAATTCACTGCAGCCATTAATTCACTGCAGCCATTAATTCACTGCAGCCATTAATTCACTGCAGCCATTAATTCACTGCAGCCATTAATTCACTGCAGCCATTAATTCACTGCAGCCATTAATTCACTGCAGCCATTAATTCACTGCAGCCATTAATTCACTGCAGCCATTAATTCACTGCAGCCATTAATTCACTGCAGCCATTAATTCACTGCAGCCATTAATTCACTGCAGCCATTAATTCACTGCAGCCATTAATTCACTGCAGCCATTAATTCACTGCAGCCATTAATTCACTGCAGCCATTAATTCACTGCAGCCATTAATTCACTGCAGCCATTAATTCACTGCAGCCATTAATTCACTGCAGCCATTAATTCACTGCAGCCATTAATTCACTGCAGCCATTAATTCACTGCAGCCATTAATTCACTGCAGCCATTAATTCACTGCAGCCATTAATTCACTGCAGCCATTAATTCACTGCAGCCATTAATTCACTGCAGCCATTAATTCACTGCAGCCATTAATTCACTGCAGCCATTAATTCACTGCAGCCATTAATTCACTGCAGCCATTAATTCACTGCAGCCATTAATTCACTGCAGCCATTAATTCACTGCAGCCATTAATTCACTGCAGCCATTAATTCACTGCAGCCATTAATTCACTGCAGCCATTAATTCACTGCAGCCATTAATTCACTGCAGCCATTAATTCACTGCAGCCATTAATTGCAGCCATTAATTCACTGTCGAGCAACTGTGCACCTGCCGGACATGGAGAGGAAGGGACACAGAGATAGGGACATAGAGAGGGGGAAATGCAGAATTATATAACTAGCGATGGAGAGAGGTAGAGAGAGAGTGTGTGTGAGAGAGAGAGAGAGAGAGAGAGAGAGAGAGAGAGAGAGAGAGAAAGAGAGAGAACACAGCTCAGCGGCGCTGGCCAGAGTTCTCATATAGGCGGGATAGTATTTTATCAACATACGGGGAACTACTCATATCCTTTGAGGAGAGGAAATTTGAAGATTTCGGCACTCCACACTTTATTAATGGTCGACTGGGGTGGTGTGGGTTACGTGTTAGTGCAACAAATATAGATAAACGCCACCCAATAATTGTGGGTTACGTGTTAGTAACACTAACAAATATAGATAAACACCACCCATAATAATAATTGTGGGTCGTGTTATACTCTAAAAAGGTACTATCCGGGTCTATGGATTACCGATTTCCAAAAATGAAAGACCCGGCTAGTACGAACTGAAAACCAAACCACCAGTCAACAAATTAACTCTAAACTTACTGTTTATTTTTGGAGGAGCAGGGAGCAGATGCAGGTGGTGTCAGGGGTGGCGTGTTCATGGTGGCTATGTGGCCCGGGCTGGCTGGTGTAGAACCCGTGATACCCGAGGGAGAGAGGGTGCCCGATACACTGTTCTTTTGACTCTGTGGAGAGAAACAGTAAGAGGGATTAGAGCTAGCAATTATTTGTCTAGTGGATCATTCCATGCAAAATATCACACCATGGTTACCATGGTTACCATAATTACCATGGTTACCGTGGTTACCATGGTTACCATTACCTGATTATCGTTTTGTTTCCTACACAACTGTTCCAACTGAGGGTGCAGTCCACAGGAGGCGGGTGCCTTACTTTTACACTCCTTGTGACACTTGTAGTTGCACTCCTTGCACTTCACACCGTACCTAGAAATGTAAATAGTGTTGACCCTCTCTTAATGGACACCGTCACAAAATTAGAAGTGTTAGACTCACCTAAACACTGGGAGTGTGACTCACCAAACCAGGGTTAGAACATTACCAAGTACGACTAGTGTGACATACAGCTTGGTCTGGTCTAACACTAACCGGAGCTGGAGGACTTGACATGAGAGTCTGATCAAACACTGGAGGTCTGACTCACCTAAACAGCATCATCTTGTGACAAACATCACAATTCTGTGAGAGAAGGAGGGAGCGGGAACTGAATCGGTGTTTTATCGAGTGGGTCATGGTAAGTGGGGATCCCTGGGCTGGTGTCTGGATACCGACCAGAAAGGGAAGATTTAGGACTGAAGGCCGGTTCTTTTTCGGGTTACCCTGTTTGGGAGGATTATGTTGTTATTATATCCACACTATACTGACTATTTGATAGTCAAAGTATTGGTCCGTCTCTTAGCATCTACTCACTAGTATCAGTCATAATTCTCTCCTGTCAGTGTCTGTAAGTTTTACTTTCAGTCCTGTCAAGTGTCAGTATCAGTGTTTGATCGTTACCTTGCCATTTCGGGGAACACTAGAGTACTGATTGATGCCCTCCATATTAACCACGTTACTGAGGTTTGGCTGTGATTTGTTGACCACCTATACAGAAAGGGATGTGAGTGGGAATCAAAAACCAAACTACTAGGTTTTATCCTGTAAATTTGGATACCGGTTACTCGAGGTCCGACTTCTTACCTTGTTCAACAAGTTGGCATTGGAGTTCGAGTAGGATTGGGAGCGGGGAAGGGAGTTAGGAAGGGCTAGCCGGTCCATACTACTGGTGCTGTGATACCGCGTTATCTTGTTCCAGCTACCCCAACTGTAGTTATCGTCACTGTTCTGGACAGGGGAGATGGAATTAGGGCGTGGGAGAGGGGGGATGAGGGAAATTAAGAAATCTTAGGCAGGGTAATAAACCTATCGGTTACAGAAAAAAAAGGGTTTGAAAAATTTACCCTGCTTTCCTTTCTATCTTGAACACAGTGCCGAAGGTTGTGAAGAAAGACACAAAACTTTCTTGTCTCCTCCCTGTAGAGACTGTATTTCTGGGCAAATGGTGCCGTTTGTCCATCGTCCAGTGCCAAGATTTCTGCCACAGTTTCCATTTTCAAAATGTCCTCAATCCCCTCGTCAGAAAGACCTATCACCTAAACAAGAGGGTTTGCAGTTAGTCAATTGTGTCAACCCTTATTTAGGTAAGGGTTCTCATGTAGCACGGGTAGGCAGAGGAGTAGCTTCACTAGTCACGCTAGCAAGCTTGAAGAAGGTTTTAAAGAAGTTCAATCTTGGGGGGGGGGATCTTCTACCTTTAGTAGTTGGTGAAAATCAAGATATCCATTAGTGTCCTCTGAGTCTGGAGCGTTACCCATCATTATCACTATCCTGAAATGGGGTCAACAGCTATAATTATTACATTATGACACTCCGAATTTCTGAGAGAATGCTTTTGTAACCCCGCTGTATAAATTGTACTGTATAGTCTTGCCTAGTTAGTAAAGAGAGAGGGTTACAACATAACAAGTGTAGTCGGGTAACCTGTCAAATAATAACACATACCTAGCATAATATTTCACGATTTTGTTTTCCAAATCTCTACACTCATCTAGTCCAAGTTCGGTTGTGGAGTGCTGGTCACGGAGTGTAATCAGTTTGTCCGCCAGGATCTTGATCACCGACAGGACATCTGATGCCCCACTCGACGGAGTTGTTCCTGTCATCTCTTTGATCGATTTAACTCTGACATCAGTTTCCTATATTTATATGTACGGAGGGATGGAGCGGGGAATGATTGTGCCACCAGTGCTCACGCAGTCTACTTTAGTTACGAGGGGCGTTTCGCGCGCGCGCACAGGGTCAGACACAGGGCAAGGGGGATAAAAGTGAGTCGAAACTGTGCTAAATAATCAAAAAAATTCGGATATAGCAGAGAATTGAAGATGGAGTGTTGTTATGTTGTTAGCTCGGCCAATCGTTTCTTTTCGTTACTGTACGCCTTCATGACATCCTTCTTCAGATGGTTCTTGTAAGCGACAATATCCTCATTCCACTTGGTAACAGTTTGATTTTCACAAACCCAAATCTCCTCCGCTACCTGGTTGATCAGCCTGAAGTCGTGAGAAACTAGAATGAGACCTCCCTCGAAATCTCGGATGGCCTGGGCGAGTGAGTCTATCGTCTCGATATCCAGATGGTTGGTAGGTTCGTCAAGTAGCAACATGTGTGGGGCTGATTGGGCAAGATATGCGAAAACAATCCTACACCTCAAACCATCAGATAAATGACCAATCGGCTTAGTTTGATCTTTCCCCGTGAGTCCGTATCGGCCGAGAATCTTCCGCATAGCTTCTATTTCTTTAATGGCGGGGAAAGTTTTCATCATAAAGTCGATCGAGTTACTATCCAAATCTAGGATATCACTCAAATGCTGGTGGAATCTCCCGATTCTCAAATGGCTGTTCTTCCGCACAAACCCTTCTGTCGGCTCAAGGGAGCCATCGATCAACTTGAGAAGTGTACTCTTGCCAGCTCCGTTGGGCCCTACAAGAGCTATCCTGGAATCGAGATCAAGCCCGAACTCCAGTTCACTGTAGATATTGGAACTCTCAGGGTTGTACTTGAAGCTCACGTTCTGGACCATAATGACGGGAGGGGGAATTTTACCACAGTCTGGGAAAAAGAACTCTAGGACATTGTCCGATTTGACCCTTTCTGTGAGACCTGCTTGGACCATCTTGGCTAAGGTCTTCTCTTTGGATTGGGCCTGTCGGGCGAGTTTTGCTGAACCGTGACCGAACCGTGCAATGTATTCCTTCATGTGTTTGATTTGTTCTTGTTCCCAGTTGTATCGCTTCATCTGAAATGAGGAAATTTAGAGGGAGGGACACAGATAATATATGTACGGAGGGATGGAGCGGGGAATGATTGTGCCACCAGTGCTCACGCAGTCTACTTTAGTTACGAGGGGCGTTTCGCGCGCGCGCACAGGGTCAGACACAGGGCAAGGGGGATAAAAGTGAGTCGAAACTGTGCTAAATAATCAAAAAAATTCGGATATAGCAGAGAATTGAAGATGGAGTGTTGTTATGTTGTTAGCTCGGCCAATCGTTTCTTTTCGTTACTGTACGCCTTCATGACATCCTTCTTCAGATGGTTCTTGTAAGCGACAATATCCTCATTCCACTTGGTAACAGTTTGATTTTCACAAACCCAAATCTCCTCCGCTACCTGGTTGATCAGCCTGAAGTCGTGAGAAACTAGAATGAGACCTCCCTCGAAATCTCGGATGGCCTGGGCGAGTGAGTCTATCGTCTCGATATCCAGATGGTTGGTAGGTTCGTCAAGTAGCAACATGTGTGGGGCTGATTGGGCAAGATATGCGAAAACAATCCTACACCTCAAACCATCAGATAAATGACCAATCGGCTTAGTTTGATCTTTCCCCGTGAGTCCGTATCGGCCGAGAATCTTCCGCATAGCTTCTATTTCTTTAATGGCGGGGAAAGTTTTCATCATAAAGTCGATCGAGTTACTATCCAAATCTAGGATATCACTCAAATGCTGGTGGAATCTCCCGATTCTCAAATGGCTGTTCTTCCGCACAAACCCTTCTGTCGGCTCAAGGGAGCCATCGATCAACTTGAGAAGTGTACTCTTGCCAGCTCCGTTGGGCCCTACAAGAGCTATCCTGGAATCGAGATCAAGCCCGAACTCCAGTTCACTGTAGATATTGGAACTCTCAGGGTTGTACTTGAAGCTCACGTTCTGGACCATAATGACGGGAGGGGGAATTTTACCACAGTCTGGGAAAAAGAACTCTAGGACATTGTCCGATTTGACCCTTTCTGTGAGACCTGCTTGGACCATCTTGGCTAAGGTCTTCTCTTTGGATTGGGCCTGTCGGGCGAGTTTTGCTGAACCGTGACCGAACCGTGCAATGTATTCCTTCATGTGTTTGATTTGTTCTTGTTCCCAGTTGTATCGCTTCATCTGAAATGAGGAAATTTAGAGGGAGGGACACAGATAATCTAGAGAAAGACTAAAAAGACCATACAAAGAAGTTATAAAAGCATCTAAATTCTAATGCAAGACGCTACAACAAGCTGCAGGGGCACTGACAGATAACTAGTATTGCAGTGAGACGTCTTGCCCTTATTTATACCCCTTTTCTTTCTCTACCACCACTCTCACTCAGATAATTCGCATCGTGACTTCACGAGATCTATTGTGTACAGAGGGGTGGAGCCTTGCTTGCGTCATGAAGATGACCCCCCTATTATGTGACGCAAAATTAATTATATACTCCGATGGTGAAACATAACGCAAACTCAGTTGCGATAGTGATGCAAGCAGTTGCTAAGGCAACTAACAAAGCTACGGTTCAACGGGGTCAACCGGGGTTGAGACGCATCCTCTAGAAGCACACGATTTTTATATACATTGAGTATTTTAGAACAACACTGTTCGTGTAAGTAAGGTAAAATGGAAAGAGGTCAAAATTCAAATACACGGTAAAATTTAAGGAAAGAGAGAGCTAGAGATTGAGAGAGTAAAAATAAAATTTGCTGTGAAATATATCCGTGTATTCGCGTCCTTTAATAAGACATGCCCATATTTGGTCAAATTTCTATCGAAGGGTAAGAGAGACGGGGAAGGGAAGAGTGAGAGGGAGAAAGGGTGAGAGGGAGAGGAAGAAGTGGAGAGAGCAGAGAGAACAAAGATAGAGAGATAGAGAGAGAGAGAGGAAAGAGAGAGAGAGAGAGAGAGAGAGAGAGATAGAGGGGTGCTAAGATAGAAGGACTATAAGAAAAGGATTTTAAAGAGGAAGTTCTACCTATTAGAAGTGCCACATGAAGGCACCAACTATATGATTACCCACAACTTTGGCCCTAATAATAAGGAGAAGGGTGCTGACTGAGTCAGTCCAAAAATGTACAACACCTCACAATATTGGGCTGGCTGAGTCAGACCACCAACATTATCACCCTATCCGATTCTCCTCCCGCGTACCCACGGTTTAACAACAAACAAACAAACAAACCCATGGTGTTTAGTAACAACAAACAAACATACAAATCAATCAATACCTGATTTTCCTCCAGTTCAGCTCGAGTTTTGACGTAGGCATCGTAATTACCACCGTAATATGTCAGTTTCTTGTTATTCCAGTGGATAATGTTGGTGCAAACACTGTTCAAGAAATCTTGGGAGTGGGACACAATCACGAGACACCTGGGGGAGGGGTGTTAGAACTGGGAGTGGGACACTATCACCAGACACCTGGGAGGGGGTGGTAAAAACTAGGGGAAATGAGATATATTTGCTGAGTAAATTAATTTTTAATTGATTATCTGAAAAATGACCCATGAAAAGAAAAAAACAAATAGCGAACAAAAAGTGAACAATTGCTACAAAATAAATGTCAGACCACAATACGCTATAATGCAAGGAGCAAGAGAAGACTCTCTGAAACAAGACAGTTGAAATTTGAAGGAATTACTACCACCCTAGTCCTTACTAATTACCGGACTGATTAACTCAGCATCTAGACAGTACCATTTGTACTAAATAACTTCTGTAGTACTGCAATGGGAAATAGGTAGAAGACGAATATGCATGATGTCGTAGAGAGACAAGTTATAACGGAGAGATAGAGACAAAGAAAGAGAGGAAAGGAGAGATAAATAAACATAAATCTACAGAACTCTGGGTTAGAAAACGAAAGAGGAAGCAATGGACTGTATGTGTGTATGAACCCTTAGCAATGCTCCTGTGTATGTACGAGTGTTTGTACTTGCCTGTGTTAAAATAGTGTTTTGTCTGTCTATTTGTCTGTCTGTGTTTGTTTTTAATTTGTCTGTGACTCTATTTGCATGTTTGTCTGTCTGTTTGCCTGTATGCCTGTCTGTGTTTTACTATGTCTGTGTTTCAATGTGTCTGTCTGTCTGTGGTCAGATAGAATACAAAAGGGCCAGAGGAAATATGTCACAAACCGCACACAAAACCAGAACCGCCACAAGAAATGTTACGAGATCTGGTATTACCCACACACTCTCTATCCTATCATATTAGCATATTCAAGACAGAGAGGGAGAGAGAGAGGGAGACAGAGAAAAAAAAGAGAATGCTGTTGTCGGTAAAACGAGAAGACGACAACACCAGGTTTTCTCGAACATCATACATCACAAGAATTTCCCGACAGTTTTCTCCCTCCATTTCCCTAATAACTCATTCTCACTCTGAATCAATTATAATTTCTAATATTCGCTCACACTCTCTGCTCAATAATAGCTCAATGAAATTGTGCATCTCATTTCTCGAACAATCTATTTTATCGCTTAACCGATTGAGCGTGAGAACGATTTCAAAACCCGTCAAAAATTTGTAGTGCCAGAACGGCTTCATTTTACGTTCATCAAAAAATTCCCGTGAGAATTTGGAACAATACAAAAACAAATAAATATCAATCCATGGAACTATAAATACTATGAAGTGGCAGAATGTTCGTAGAATTTAAATGGCAAAAAACCAAAATTTAAAACTTACTTAGGGTAGTCCTTGAGTTCCTCCTCAAGCCAGACACACGCCTCCAGATCCAAGTGGTTGGTGGGCTCGTCAAGTAGCAACAATTTGGGGCTGAAAGAGAGGAGGAGAGTGGTTAGAATGAACAATTTTGGGCTGACAGGGGTGACAGATGGCGAGAGTGCTTCGAAAAGCCGACTAAAAAAAATCAGAGTATTAATAAACAATATCGGATCTCCAAGGGTTTCGAATATGAAACTCAAATATATGAAGCTCACTATAATTTGCAAACGTAGTCGTTTCCACTTTCCAGGAATATAGCCGAATATGGGGTGAACTATCATTACAGTGTTATAAATCGTCGAACTTCATTGAATTTCTACGCCCATTGTATTTTCTTGGAATCTATGGTCTCCAATTCGGATAAGAATAAAGGAGGGAAAGCGTCTAGATACTGAGCAAGAACAAGAGCAAAATAAAACGTGCTCTAGGGGCGAATGAAAATTGAAAGTAAAAGATGGATAGCATGGTGCATGGGAGACACCGAAAAAGAACTACCGTGGATACCTGATAAATAGAGCCCTTGCCAGCGCAACTCTCATCCTCCACCCTCCACTGAAGTCCTTACATTTTCTGTGCATCATGGTCTTACTGAACCCGAGACCAAACAACAACTCGCAGCACCTGTACAGGGGAAATATCATGATTCATGAATAAGATCTGTCATCTGATCAAGGTTAGGAAATAAATTACATAGCAAGAAATGCAAATGTTCATACTGTTCATGATCGGTGTTATATTCTGAACGATTATTGGGTGAGATTTAGAAAATCGTGCAGCAAGCAGCTAACTAAATAATTGGCGTAATTGATTGTAATTGATTGTTTCTCTCGTTTTTACCCAAAATATTATTCGAATTATGAGCGACTGTGTGTGACGTGGGTGTGCCTGTTGATTTCGAAGATTGCGACAGAAGGAAGTGAAGAGAGAGAGAGAGAGAGAGAGAGAGAGAGAGAGAGAGAGAGAAGAGAGACAGAGAGACAGAGAGACAGAGAGACAGAGAGAGACAGAGAGAGAGAGACAGAGAGACAGAGAGACAGAGAGACAGAGAGAATGGTGGTGTGAGGGACACTACCTGTGTGTGTCAGTGTTGGGACTGGGCCTGCTAAAGCTCGGACACCAAATTTAGCGATTCAGCTCAACAACAACTGTCGAAGAGAGAGAAATGGAGCAGGGGGGTACAGTGTACAGATCATGTGATGTTTTCAGTTCAAAATTATTTTATGAATTAAAATCTAAACACTCAAAGATTTACCTTGTTTTTGCTTTGTTGGCATCTAGAGCATCCAGTCGATCGTAAATGTCACCTAACACATCAATGTACTGATCACCTGGGATGAAATATTTGTAGCAACATTTGGGACGACCTAAATGGACAAGCGAATGTACAGTTAAACCTCGATTTACCGGGCCTCTAAATACCATGTATCTCGACATACCTTTCCATCTAGGAGTCCGGTTAATCGAGGTTTGACTGTACCCACAGGCGGCAAAGTGAAATAGATGGCACAGAAAAAAGGGGGTGGGGTCAATATAAAGGTCTATGAATAGAATGCAGACCTGTCAACTCGTATACAATATGTTAGGACCCCTATAATAATATACTCGTGTGACGTCATAGCGTGACGTCACAGCGAAACCTGTCACCGCATAAAGACATGGACACACGCCAGACGATAAAATATTGCTGATATAAACTATCTTAGTGGGATCTTTCAATCATCATTTGCCCATACCAGGTAACTATTTAGTTATGAGACAATACTTGAAGCGTTCAAATCATTCGTTGTTTTAATTTGTACTCATTATCCCCACGTCATTATCCCCTCATGACGTCATAATACAAAACACAATCAGGAACCGACCGACACAAGTAAACAACCAATCAGAACCCGTCTTAGGTCACGTGACTGGTTATCAGCCAATCAGGGACCAGTATTTCCCGATTTCACATTACATAAACCCTCTTACCCATGGTACTGAGCTCCTCAGCTCTCTGCTCCAAGAAGATTCTCTCTGCATCTACGTCCATAACCGCCTCAAGAGCAGTCTTGTCGGTGGCATCAATCTCCCGCTGCAGGAAGAAAATATCCACGTGCTCCGGAACGGGGAACTCCCTCTCTCCTGGGGGTGGGGGTGTTAGAGAGGGGTGTTAGAGGGTGAGGACTGAGGGTGTTAGGGTGCTAGAGAGGTGACAGGGGGGCCGGGGTGGGTGTTAGGGTGCAGCAATCTCCCGCTGCAGGAAGAAGATATCGACGTGCTCCGGAACGGTGAACTCCCTAACACATCAATGTACTGATCACCTGGGATGAAATATTTGTAGCAACATTTGGGACGACCTAAATGGACAAGCGAATGTACAGTTAAACCTCGATTTACCGGGCCTCTAAATACCATGTATCTCGACATACCTTTCCATCTAGGAGTCCGGTTAATCGAGGTTTGACTGTACCCACAGGCGGCAAAGTGAAATAGATGGCACAGAAAAAAGGGGGTGGGGTCAATATAAAGGTCTATGAATAGAATGCAGACCTGTCAACTCGTATACAATATGTTAGGACCCCTATAATAATATACTCGTGTGACGTCATAGCGTGACGTCACAGCGAAACCTGTCACCGCATAAAGACATGGACACACGCCAGACGATAAAATATTGCTGATATAAACTATCTTAGTGGGATCTTTCAATCATCATTTGCCCATACCAGGTAACTATTTAGTTATGAGACAATACTTGAAGCGTTCAAATCATTCGTTGTTTTAATTTGTACTCATTATCCCCACGTCATTATCCCCTCATGACGTCATAATACAAAACACAATCAGGAACCGACCGACACAAGTAAACAACCAATCAGAACCCGTCATTTAGGTCACGTGACTGGTTATCAGCCAATCAGGGACCAGTATTTCCCGATTTCACATTACATAAACCCTCTTACCCATGGTACTGAGCTCCTCAGCTCTCTGCTCCAAGAAGATTCTCTCTGCATCTACGTCCATAACCGCCTCAAGAGCAGTCTTGTCGGTGGCATCAATCTCCCGCTGCAGGAAGAAAATATCCACGTGCTCCGGAACGGGGAACTCCCTCTCTCCTGGGGGGTGGGGGTGTTAGAGAGGGGTGTTAGAGGGTGAGGACTGAGGGTGTTAGGGTGCTAGAGAGGTGACAGGGGGGCCGGGGTGGGTGTTAGGGTGCAGCAATCTCCCGCTGCAGGAAGAAGATATCGACGTGCTCCGGAACGGTGAACTCCCTCTCTCCTGGAGGGTGGGGGCGGGTGCTAGAGAGGTGTCAGAGGGGCCGGGGTGGGTGTTAGGGTGCAGCAATCTCCCGCTGCAGGAAGAAGATATCGACGTGCTCCGGAACGGTGAACTCCCTCTCTCCTGGAGGGTG
The DNA here is from genome assembly GCA_000695325.1 of Pleurobrachia bachei. NCBI lineage: Eukaryota > Metazoa > Ctenophora > Tentaculata > Cydippida > Pleurobrachiidae > Pleurobrachia > Pleurobrachia bachei. Next base: position 17,240 of record AVPN01000219.1, on the reverse strand, counting down.
GGGGCGGGTGCTAGAGAGGTGTCAGAGGGGCCGGGGTGGGTGTTAGGGTGCAGCAATCTCCCGCTGCAGGAAGAAGATATCTACGTGCTCCGGGTGTTAGAGAGGGGTGTTAGGGTGGGTGTTAGATAGATCAGGGGAACTCCCTCTCTCCTGAAGAGTGGGGGTGGGTGGTGTTAGGCTGGGGGTGGATGATAGGCTGGGGTGTCAGAACTTAGAGAAGGATGTTAACTGTTAGTGTGAAAGTGGGTGTTAGGGTAGGTGTTAGATAGGGGATGTTGGTGATATAAAGATCATATTTGTGAAGACTATACATGAGTAGAAATAGAGGCATTAGATATTCATCATTCATAAGATAGGAAAATAGTAACAGGAAAATAGTTGCATATTTTACAATGACAAATACAATAGGAGACAATTGGAAATCTTGGGCCCGAAATCTTACACACTGTGAAACAATGAGAACTGAGACGAAGCGACTCACGACACAGTTCATATAACGACTGTGAGTTCTCTCACGTCCTCTCTCTATCCGCTCTTCATTTTTCGTTTTCTCCTTTCTCTCTTCTCCCTCAAATTTCACTCTATTTCTCCTGACTTTTTCTTCTCAAAAGATGTGTCTGAGTTAGTTATAAGCCAAAAAATTCTCAATTTCACTCTCTCTTCATATCTCTATAACAGAGTAACAGCTGTCTCTCTCTCTATCAATCTCTAGTCATTCTCTATCGACTATCCCTCTCTCTTTTTCTCTATCATTCTCTTTCCCTCTCTTAGGACAGGATCTACTCAAAACAGTGTTACCGTACTGTAAGTTGGCAGGAGCATAACGGTCTTGTTCCGACGGATAATATCTATCACCATTTTATTAATAATTAACGAGTTAAATCACTACATTATTATGATGCTCAGGCTGACATATTGTGTCAGACCAAGAAATATGGACAGTAGATCAAAAGATAGCTACACTTTCAATGAAAGGAAATCGGGGAGGGATACAGATACTACATACATTTTTATACAATGAGATAGTAATTAGTGCACTTGGCACTTACTAGTAATTGATTAAAACTAATTGATATGTACCTAGAAGGGTAAGCATGGTAGATTTTCCACATCCATTAGTCCCAATGAGACCGTACCGTCTTCCAAAGTTCAGCTCTATCGTCGTGTCTTCCAAGATGTTAACCCCGTGATGGGTTATCGACACGTTCGTTATCTGAACATCCCTGTGATTATGAGATAATTAATAACTGGTATAATTTAACGGAGCCAGATCTGAATCTTTAGATCATTTGAGGGATACCACCATCTCTGTCTCTTACTATTTAGTCAGATATTCTGACCTACAATTGCTAGTACTACTACTACTACTATTTAGTGCTACTATTGGTAACGAAGTAAGCCCTTGCCAGAGTGTGAGGTGTCTTCGATACCAAGTGCTACTGCTACTACCTGCAAGTACTACTAGATGTGCTGACCTGCTTTCCGAATGAGAGGATAGGACACCAGTGGAGGAACAAGCGGCCAGGAGTTGCTTCACCTGGTCATCTTGGGCCACCTGAGGGGAGAGGGGAGGGTTAACAGGGGGGGG
>AVPN01000218.1:34688-54067 GCA_000695325.1 Pleurobrachia bachei | reverse complement strand
TAAAGTCGGATTTTTTGAAGTTGTCACCCCCCTGGGTGGCGCGCGAGTTTTTATTTGCGCGTCGAAATCTTGTTTTGGCTCTCACGCCTCACTATGCGGCGGGGCGGTCATAGGAAACACAAATCGGACGCGCAAAAAATTTCCGCGCATCGTAATAGCGGCTTCCGGGTATGCTCTTGGTATATCCGCATAAATGCGTCAAAAATTAGACTTTTTGGTCTATCTTTTGCATTAAAGATCATTGAAAAAGACCCGGAAATGAAGTCTCGCGCACAATGCGCGGAAATTATTTGCGCGTCGGAATCGTCATTCCTATGTCCGTTTTCAGGGACTTTGCCGCATTGTGCGCCTTTGTTTCTCGGCCAATTTGGTCAAACCAAAGTTTTACGGACTCCAAAAATTATGCTCTTTGTCGGAATCTTGTTTTGGCTCTCACGCCTTTGTTTCTCGGTCAATTTGGTCAAACCAAAGTTTTACGGACTCCCAAAATTATGCTCTTTTCCGGCGATATCCGGTTTTTTGCCGAAAAGTGAGAGCAAGTGGGGGCTGTTACGCGCAAATACGACGCCGTGCGACAAAAGGGGGGTGACAACTTCAAAAAATCCGACTTTACCGCCTTTTTACCAGACTGTCTGTCGTTGGTATTTCTCGCCTCACAGTTCATATCAATGGGTAATTTATGGTTGAAAAGCGATTAATTAAGTTACTAAAGTTCTTGTTTTTAAGTATGGGTAATGTTGTCACCAGCACTGGTTCTGAAGACGAACAGATAAAGGCTTTTTTAAAACAGACAAAGGAATCTTTTGAAAGCAAGTGGGAGTTAAAGGCTAAAAATGAACAGCTCGTCCCTTACTTTGATGTGGTTGACCATGAGTTGCTTAAAACTGTCGGAACGGGATCATTTGGAAGGGTGATGGTCTGTAACAAGAAGGGATGTGAGGACTTTATGGCAGTCAAATGTTTGAGCAAAGACTGTATAATAGAGAAAGACCAGGTATGCCATTCTAAGCGCTGATAGTTTACCGATCACTAACACTTAAAACTCCTTCTGCAGCTGGACCACACATACTCAGAGTATAAAGTTATGGCTACTATCCCACCGATGGAGTTCCTTGTTAACCTCCTACAGTTTGGACAAGATAACGCATACCTGTACATGGTGTTTGAGTTTGTCGCGGGCGGGGAACTCTTCTCCTTGTTAAGAAGCGTCGGCAGGATTCCCGAGATAACGGCATCTTTTTACGGGGCACAGGTATAATACATGCAACGTTATCCATATTAGTTGAGCATTTAATACAAGTCCCTGCAGGACGATTTATCATATCTCCTCTCAACACAACATATTTTAGGTGATGTCTGCTCTGGCGTACCTCCACAACCTGGATATTCTCTATCGTGACCTCAAGCCTGAGAACATCCTATTTGCTGCAAACGGATATCTGAAGATCACGGATTTCGGGTTTGCAAAGCGTTGCTTAGGAAGGACATTCACTCTGTGCGGAACACCCGAGTACTTGGCCCCTGAAATTATTCTTTGTCAAGGGTGAGTCATAACACAGTTTAGTACTTTGTTTTTCCCGTAATTCAGTTCTTATTTTCACATCATATATCCGAACAGGTACCATCGAGCGGTTGACTGGTGGGCGTTTGGTGTGCTGATATTCGAGATGGTCTGTGGACACCCTCCCTTTTACTCCGAGAACCCAATGGAAATCTATAAGCAGGTAAGTTAGTGTTGGTGTTTTGTCAGTAGTGCTTACAGCCAGCCCAGGAATGGTTACAGCGTCGACACGAGATGAGAATGATACAACGAGGAGTACGTTTCAACCGATCACGATTCTACACCGATGAAAATGTCAAGTCCATCGGTATCTCAAAGCAGGCCAGCGAGAAAATTGTGGACCAGGAATTAGCTTCAAATCCAACATCGCTTCCAAGGAAACTGTCGAGGGCGCTGGAAGCTAACCTTGAGGTTTGAACTTTGAATTAAAAGATTTGCTGAACTGAACTGACCCAAATTGCTAAAAACCAATTCTTGCAGGGATTGGAGGTGGATATTGAGTTTCCTGATTACGTTTCTGAAGACGCAAGGGATCTCATGCAGCAGCTCCTTCAGCCAAACCCAACAAAACGGCTCGGAAACCTATGTGGCGGTCCTTTTGATATCAAAAAGCACCGCTTTTTCTCTAAAGTTCCTTGGAAATCACTACTAGCTATGCGAGTGAAGGCACCCTATATTCCCAAAGTTGACCACACTGATTGGAAAGGACTGACAAAAAGATCCTTCCTAGTCCCCACCGCTATGAATACTAATAAATCATTCTCATCTTATTTTCCACTGTTCTAAGCTTTAGTGTGGTAGCAAAATAATGTAGTCTTGTAGAAAAAAAAGAAAATATTTGGGGAAAAATTGTAGGTTAAATTAATTCTGGAAGTTATTCATTTTGTTTAAATGCGTATTAAGATCAAAATCTTGTGTTTGTTGTGCTTCTTGTATTTTAATCTCGGCAGATATCTCTACAACTCTGTATCCCAGGCATTAGAAGCGAAGGTACGGTTTTCATGCAAGCTAACAAAGGATTGCAAGGAGCTGATAAGATCTCTGTTAGTAACTGACCCCACCAAGCGAGTCGGAAATCTCCGACTTGGGCCCAAGGAAATTGCTGAACACAACTTTTTCAAGTAAGCCAATTCTGTTTTTTCTGAGCCATTTAGCGCATTGTCAAGCAACTTATACGCCAGAACCTTGACTTACATGTTATAGTACGAAACATTGAATAATTAGTACGGAACATTGACTAATAGTACGTGTATTTCAGGCGGTTAAATATGTCAGATATATTCGAGCAGAAGATCAAGGCACCCTTTATCCCGGAGTTAGAGAGCCCTGGAGACACCGCTAATTTTGACGAATATGATGAGGCGCCGCTCATTGTCAAGGAATCGGACCAAATATCGCTGTTCAAATGTCTCAAAGGTGACACACTTCGGTACCTCACATCTTAGAGACAGTTAGGATTATTATTATTAAGGACAGATAAGTTAATTATTAACGCCCGAGACGAGGAACACTTTGTAGTGTCAATACCAGCCGTAGTTGTGGATTTCAGATCATCAACCTACAAGTAGTGGGGTAGGTGGGAGCAAGTAGTGGGGGTCTATCCCTTAGTAGATTTAGTATCGGATAGCTAGATTTTAATACAGGAAGATTACAACAGAGAAAGGAAAGCTGAATTACCTGAGGTAAATCTATAACTGGTGAGCCAGTAGAGGATCTCTTGCTCATAACATACTCCCTAAAATCTGGTCTACCCGCGGGTCTCACTTCAGGTAGCGGCAAGTCAGAGGGCTCTATCTCTCGTCTCATTGTGGGAACGTAGGTACTAGGCTCAGGAGCACCCGCACACCGTCGCTGGGGCATTATCAACTGCTTGGGCTGAGGAAGGAGTGACATGTGTCAGGTGTGAGAAATGGTAACACGATATACTGATAATGTACTGTGTAGTTAGCAGCTGACATTCACAAAAAGTAAACCACACTTCTCAGGATAGATTCCTGCTCACCTCTTGTTTAGATGCCATGTCATCAGGCGGATCGAAGAATATTCCCACGCCCTCTAGGGCAGGGTTGGTAGGTAGCTGGGGCGACATCTGGTATCTCATGAGGTCCAAAAGAGCACTCTCTGGCACAATTCCAGCTGGAATGTGATCGATCGGGTGAGTTGTTAGGAGACGTCTCAATTGTACATTCTCCAACATCTTAACCTGCAGGTAGTGAGGCAGATCGAGTAGGTTGAGGTGACCCAACTTCTTAACAAGGTCCAAATAACTGTGTCCCCTTGGCCGAGCATTCATTGTTCGTGTGTGGGAGGTACGGGCATGTCTTGTTGTACCAGGTCGAGATGGTAGCATGTCATTTGTCAAATCCTTGATGTGTGCTTTGGGATGCCCCTTTGCAATGTTGGGTCTATCACTGTGAATTGAGGGCAGCCAGATCCATCGTTTCTGTGTGTAACATTGGAACCCAGCCTGAACTATGATGTGACTAACACGAGGTACGGGGGCTTCACTCAGTTTCATCTCGGAGTACAATGGTTTGACGTAGCCATGACCTGTCCCGTGGTCTCGGATTGGGGGAAGAGCTTTATGTCTCTGGAAAGAATCTGGCTCAAGAGGGTTGATTGAAAGAGTAGGAAGTTCAGGCTCTGGTCTCTTTAAGGTGGCGATAAAATCTGGAGAGGCGGATCTCGGGGGGGTGTGTTTCGCTTTCCAGCACGCTGGGTGTTGGCAGATTGGACCACAAACCGATTCGGAAAACATATTGTCCCATTAACCAGCACTCTAGTTTAGGAAATTAACATTCCGGGCTCCGACCTCTGGGACAGTGAAGGTACGAGAAAAAATAGAAAAAAAGTTTTGAATTTTTACGAAAAGTTTGAACCAAGACCCGTCGCGGACGACCGAATTTACGCCGCGCACACAATTCTGAACATTTTGAGCGCAAATTGTGTCACGCAAATTGTGTAACGCGCGAAAGTTTATTATAAAACCGGTGCAAATTGATGCGCGCGTTTCAGAATCGTTCGCGTTACTATTTTTTTCTTCTGAGCTTCTTCCTTAAAAAGCCTTAAAGTCCATTTTTTTTCAACTGTTCACCCAAAAACTGAAATTTTGTGAAATTTAGAATTTGTGTGGCGCGCGCTATACGTTAACATGTGATAAACGCGCAAAACAATTCCGCGCACGACTTTGGGGGGTGAACAGTTGAAAAAAAGCCTTAATAACTTTAATTCTACCAAATTTAATCAATTTTAATCAATGCAGTAATTTATTAATCTACTCCCCCATGGGAGACCGGTATTTTCATATTGATATTGTTATCTAATCCCATTTTAACCCCCTTTTAGAAAAAAAATTAAAAAGCCGAAACGTTTGAAAAGTGCCGCCTTTTTTACCGGACTGTCTAGTGTCTGTCCTTGGTTTTTCACGCCTCACAGTTCATATCAGTGGGTAATTTATGGTTGAAAAGCGATTGATTAAGTTACTAAAGTTCTTGTTTTTAAGAATGGGTAATGTTGTCACAAGCACTGGTTCTGAAGACGAACAGATAAAAGCTTTTTTCAAACAGACAAAGGAATCTTTTGAAAGCAAGTGGGAGTTAAAGGCTAAAAATGAACAGCTCGTCCCTTACTTTGATGTGGTTGACCATGAGTTGCTTAAAACTGTCGGAACCGGATCATTTGGAAGGGTGATGGTCTGTAACAAAAAGGGATGCGAGGACTTTATGGCAGTCAAGTGTTTGAGCAAAGACTGTATAATAGAGAAAGACCAGGTATGCTATTCTAAGCGTTGATGGTTTGCCGATCACTAACACTAAACCCCTCCTCCTGCAGTTGGACCACACATACTCAGAGTACAAAGTTATGGCTACTATCCCACCGATGGAATTCCTCGTTAACCTCCTACAGTTTGGACAAGACAACGCATACCTGTACATGGTGTTTGAGTTTGTCCCGGGCGGGGAACTCTTCTCCTTGTTAAGAAGCGTCGGCAGGATTCCCGAGATAACGGCATCTTTTTACGGGGCACAGGTATGATTAGTACAACTTATAGCTATCCATATTGGTTGAGCATAATACAACTCCCTCCATGACGATTAATCACTCCATCCTCTCAATTTTAGGTGATGTCTGCGCTGGCGTATCTTCACAATCTGGACATTCTCTACCGTGACCTCAAACCTGAGAACATCCTATTTGCTGCTAACGGCTATCTGAAGATCACGGATTTCGGGTTTGCAAAGCGCTGCTTAGGAAGGACATTCACTCTGTGTGGAACACCCGAGTACTTGGCCCCTGAAATTATTCTTTGTCAAGGGTGAGTCATAATACAGTTTAGTACTTTACTTTTCCCGTAATTCAATTCTTATTTTCACATCATATTATATCCGAATAGGTACCATCGAGCGGTTGACTGGTGGGCGTTTGGTGTGCTGATATTCGAGATGGTCTGTGGACACCCTCCCTTTTACTCCGAGAATCCAATGGAAATCTATAAGCAGGTAAGAGTTAGTGTTGGTGTCTTGTCAGTAGTGCTTACAGCCAGCCCAGGAATGGTTACAGCGACGACATGAGATGAGAATGATACAACGAGGAGTACGTTTTAACCGATCACGATTCTACACCGATGAAAACGTCAAGTCCATCGGCATCTCTAAGCAGGCCAGCGAGAAAATTGTGGACGAGGAGTTAACATCAAATCCAACATCGCTTCCAAGGAAACTATCGAGGGCACTGGAAGCTAACCTTGAGGTTTGAACTTTGAATTAAAACATTTGCTGAACTGACCCAAATTACTAAAACCAATTCTTGCAGGGATTGGAGGTGGATATTGAGTTTCCTGACTACGTTTCTGAAGACGCACGGGATCTCATGCAGCAGCTTCTTCAGCCAAACCCAACAAAACGGCTAGGAAATCTATGTGGTGGGCCTTTTGATATCAAAAAGCACCGCTTTTTCTCTAAAGTTCCTTGGAAATCACTACTATCTATGCGAGTGAAGGCACCTTACATCCCAAAAGTTGACCACACTGATTGGAAAGGACTGACAAAAAGATCCTTCCTAGTCCCCACCGCTATGAATACTAATAAATCATTCTCTTCCTATTTTCCACTGTTCTAGGATTTAGGGTGGTAGCAAAATAATGTAGTCTTGTAGAAAAAAAAGAAAATATTTGGGGAAAAATTGTAGGGTAAATTAATTCTGGAAGTGATTCATTTTGTTTATCTGCGTATTAAATCGAAATCTTGTGTTTGTTGTGCCTTTTGTATTTCAATCTCGATAGATGTCTCTACAACTGTGTATCCCAGGCATTAGAAGCGAAGGTACGGTTCTCATGCAAGCTAACAAAAGATTGTAAGGAGCTTATCAGATCTCTGTTAGTAACCGACCCCACCAAGCGAGTCGGAAACCTCCGGCTTGGACCCAAGGAAATTGCTGAACACAACTTCTTCAAGTACGCCAATTATCTTTTTTCTGAGCCATTTAGCACATTGTCTGCATAATATGCAGACAATGTGCTAAATGGCTAAATGCATATAGACTACAACCTAATGATTAATAGTACGGAGCATTTACTAACAGTACGTGTATTTCAGGCGGTTAAATATGTCAGATATTTTCGAGCAGAAGATCAAGGCACCCTTTATCCCTGAGTTAGAGAGCCCTGGAGACACCGCTAATTTTGACGAATATGATGAGGCGCCCCTGATTGTCAAGGAATCAGACCAGTATAGCGACAAGTTTACAGAGTTTCCACTGTGTGAAGCCATGGAGTGTAGTTAGAGACAGTTAGGATTATTATTATTAAGGACAGATAAGTTAATTATTAACCATGTATATTTGATTCTGTAAAATTGTATTATATCCGTTTTGTGTCTAAAGATCTAATTATCACGATTTGATTTGAGAGGGTAACTGTTGTGTAATTATTAACACATTTCAGGATGGCATCGATGGAGGAAGACGGTTTAATGCACATGGTAAGACATTGTTAACAACCTGCTTTCTTATCCAAGCCCCGGACCGTGACAGTTTTGAAGGGTTAGAACCAAGTTCACCTATCGTTTACACAGTTTAACACCAACCATTTGTTTCAGTTACAACAAACTATTCGGAATGTCGATAACACTGAATCCGGGAAATCATGTGTTTCTGCCATGCTCAATTGGCAGCGTTACATCCTTGGTTGTAAGTTGTTAAACAAAATTGTTGCGGTCTCCGGCCATTGGTTGGTATCATTGAGTTCCAATCCCCAGGGAGATGCAAGGATAACACTTTGCGGAATGGGGAGAACTTTGAAAAGTTGGTAATTAAGTGCGGATTCTCTGATTTCCAGCTTCCCTTCCCAAACACAAGGAACAAAGCTGAGTGTATCAGTAACCTTCAGCGAGTGGCCAGCTATGTAGGAGTGGACACAAGCCTTGCTACCGAAATTCGTAAGAACAGGCCGGCATGATCACTTAGATCTTTATTCAATCAACATTAAACGTGTGATCGGTAATTTTGCTACATAAGTATCTAACCAGATATATATCTGATCTGCAGATGATGGTTCGGAGAAGAGTGCTGCGCTGCTGCTCGCCCAAATAGTGTTTCGCCTCCGTTTGAGTGACATAAAGGATGAAGTACACAAGAGAACGGGTGCACTACAGCTGGATTACTGGTGCAGGGAGGTTGTGGGAATGGATAGGACTGTGCATGGCACTACTGATGTAGATCATCCAGCTAATCTTGAAAAACTATTGTCCTTCCTAAACATTGACATACCTCACTCACAATATGGTACTATACTTAGAATGTTTTACTACAGCTGTGTTTTCACGTCAACGAGAATCGGCTGTCTAAATGTTTAACATGTTGTTTAGTCTACTGAAAAATTATTAATCTTGGAACATTTGGTCGACCGTCTAACTAAAATTTCTAATTTTAGGAGCACTATCATCAGCAGAGACAAAGTGTTTGTTTCTGCTCAAATTAGTCCGTAGGGAAACTGGGATTCCCATTTTGACAGAGAAAGTACAGGAGGGAAACAAGTCCTGGAAAATCTTCCTGGGGTTAGTACTTAATGGGGCACTAATGTACTATCATTTTCGTCAATATCTCTCTACCCTCTCTATCGTATTTACCTTCCAGATATACCTGGCTGGCTGAACTCTACGTTCTCTACGTAAAACGAACCAGGACCACCCCTGGAGAGGTCATTGAAAGCATTGTGAAGGGTTGCATGGAGGAAAGTGCTATGCTAGACAAGTTGGAAGAAAACTGTCGTGTTTTGTATCGTTGGATTCAGAGCAGGATTGAATGTCTGAAACGTGAAGTAGCCCGCTTTGATCAGTGTGGTTCATCCGATCTTTCTGTCTTGTCCTCTATTTACAAGAGCCTGTAAGTATCCTTCATTGCTAAAAGCTCTTGGCAGCTCGACCAGTGCTCCACTATCACACGTCTTTTTTCAGTACATGTGAAGAATCAGAATACAGCGACCTAAGACAGGAGGCGTTGAAACTTCATTTCCGAATCCAGGCAACAAGGACAGTACAATATGACCCTGTTTTCAATATCGCCAAGGTAAACATGTGTAAACATGGGATACTTGACACGTGAGTTCTGTGTCACTCACTTTTTAGGCAGCTGTTTGAAGCAGCCGGTCAGATCAATAGGTCGACACTGTGTAGTATCATGAACAATTCAAATCATCAACCGGTTTAGGATTATTGAAACCAATTATTTTTGAATCAGGTTGAGGAAGCGTGGGTGAAAATGCTGTCTTTGGAGGACTCTGTGGAGAAACGGCTTGCGGGACACTTGTCACTACGACAGAATAGGACGGAGCTGAGGCAGCAGTGGGACCGAGAGGTAACAGCAGAGAGCTAACTTCTTCCTGATCTTTTATTGAAAAAACTACCCAAAATTTAATTTTAAACCCACGTAAATTGTGCCAGGTTGCAGCCATAACAAAATGGATGTCAGATTGGAACAATTTTCTGGTCAAGTTACAAGGTTCGAGTGCAGGCAGAAGTGCTGAGGACTTTGCTCATCTCATTAAAGTTGCCAAGGATCAGTTTTTCCTGGAAAGCAAAAATAAGGTAAATATGAATTGTTAAATAGTTGACCGGGTTTGTGCCGGATGGAATTGATATTTGAGGTGGTAGTTGTCACCTAAGCGAGGATGAATGGTCAAGTTTTTCGAAAGACATGGTAATCAATGAGATTAAGATAATTACAGATTAGTGAATAAATAGATATCTGCTCCTCAGGACAGTCTAGAAAGTATGGCCCTCCTTTGCTCTGTCATCTCTGATAACTCCGAAGACCCCGAAGAGAAAGAAGTTCTTTTTCCTTGATGCGTTCACCCAGCTCAGCCAGGTCGACGTTCCCGAGTTTTTCTCGCACATCGAGAAGGAGCTAGGTCGTGTCACCTCGGCGGAGGAACTCCAAAATGATCTGACGATGCTCCTTGATGATCTGGATGAGAGAATGCATGACCTTTATGTATGGTTTAATTTGAGACCTGTTCTCTCCTCCGTCAATGCATGCGACAAGGTATAATAGCCCCCTTTTTACTATTTACGCCTCTGTAATTATAGAATCGTCAATCGTATGGTGAACTGAACAGTAATCAGTAGCCACACAAATCTTCTTCAGCTCGCTCGATACATTGCTGATACTCGGCCAGTACTTTTTGAAGTGGCTAATCGACTGGATGCTGCTCTCTCCTTAGAGGAGCGAATTGTTAAAAGTGAGTAAAACTCGACCTATAGGTACCTAATGCCCCCTCCCCAGCATTACTTTAGGTTGTCTCATGTATGACCAAACCAACTCCAGGTAAGAAACGATACCAATGTCGGGCTGCTCGGGAAATGCTCCCCAGGTGGAAGCTTCTATTGGATGAGTCGAAACGATTGGAGAAATATGTGCATGATGAACGGATGCGATGTCGATCGAACACTGAAACTGAAACATCATTGAGAGAAAACCTCCTGCTCACAGCTAACAAAGTCAAATCAATCATGAATGAGGTGAGTCCTGATGGTCGCTGATTCAAACTTCTTTCTCTCTTTAAACCGCTATTTTCTCAGGTCAGTAGAGTTTGTCGCTCAGGGAAAGCAGGCGACATGGGAAATTTGAAGAAGGAGCTGAAAATACTGGCGGAGGATAGATTGTCTGACCTCCATAATGGATGTGGATATCAAGAGTAAGTTAACTAATGATATTTCACGCTCATACCCGACGAGTTATTAAAGCGGTACTAACTCCAAAGAATTTCAAAGTTTTATGGTTTCCGGTTGCTTCACATTTGCTATTATCAAGCGTTTCAGGAGCAACTCGGTTAGCGATGGAGAGATTTTGAAACTGAGAGAATGTCTTATCGACTGTATTTCCACCATTGATCTTATCTCTGAGGACTTCTCTTTCCTTCAAGAGAACAAATCTGGACTTATGGATCGAGGAGCTAAGCAATTTTGGAATCTTATTGGCTCTAAACAACTCGTTTTACCGTTTGAAGAGCTAAAAGATCGCCTGCTCAATAGTTTTATCCCTTCGCTGCTAAAAAATCAGATAGCTTCTGAGGAAGAGCTGGAAGAGGAGATCTGTCGAGAACAGGAGGAGGCTGAGAGTAGACTGGAGAGGGTTCACGCCCATGTTAAAATGGTAAGAATTCAATCAAGTTTCTAGTCAATTTGGGATCAGTGAATAGTTATCTTCACAGCTTGTACTTGTCAGTGATACGTATTAGAGAATTATAATCGCCTTGCTCGAACCTGTTTCCAGTTTCACCAACATAACAAGAGAGAATAGAGCTACCAATTGGTCAACCCCAAACCAGTTCTGACGTCTATGCAGTAGACATGTCATTTTAATGATAATATTAATTGATAATATTATGATAATATTAATTGACATGTTAATTGACATGATTGTTTCAGGTTGACCCGATGTTTACTAGGGTAAGTGTTGCAGCCTGGGCGGTGAACATGACAGGCGCCCAGAAACCAGCACAGCAGCAGGAACTGTCCATGCTTCTTGAGACACTGGCCGGGGACAAGCGGTTCATACCTGAAACTGTTATTAGGCAGTATCTGGGGGAGGATTTGGCCGAGTTTGTTATTAGTCATATGACCGAGTTTACAGGTTAGTGCTTGCCTGGCTAGATTGTGTTTCGGGAGGGTTAGAGCATAAAAAGTTATTAGTGCACAATCATACATCATGGTAAATAGGTTAGCAGTTGATCGATTGTTTTGACCTCTCTAACATTTCAGGATCTCTAGGCCCGACATTGCAGCAAAAACGATGCAATGGGGAGAGATTCCTTGACTACCATAGATTCGTGAACAACGCCTTTGGTCATGGACGAAAGTTGAAAATTAGACCCGAATAGAGACTCACAGAGGAGTTGTATTTTGTAACCATTCGTGTAAATTATATTTTCTTGTGTATCTTGTAACCACTTTGTGTAACTTCCCATGCCTCTAAAACTAATCCTCCTCTGTCCTGGTTAGAAAGATGGCTGATGAACAAGGGCTAGATGATGGAAACGTAAGTGTACACCACCATTATGATATATAATGTAGTTGCTACTTGTTCTGGTAACAACAACCGGAGTCCCCCAAACAACCCACTCTGTATTATAATGTTCTCCTCACGTCCATAGGTGGTATACGAGGGGATGGTGGATGATCACTTCCAATACGATACGTGCACCACCGAGGACGAAGACCTAGATTTCTACCGGAGTCTGTATTTTGATTTCAAGTCTTACTTTGGAAATGTGCTGTGCAAAGTGGCTAACAAGTATCTCTCTGCCGGTAATTTCACATTTTACGGGACACTAATTGTATCTATTGAGTCTAGATATAAAATGTTGTCTGTTCAGATGAACGAATTGAGTACATGGAGAGAGATCTGGCTGATTCGTCGCGGATAACATCTCTCTGTCGGCTGTTGGATGTACAAGTGCCAGCTGCGTGTTGCTCGTCAGATCTGAACAAACACCTCAACCTTCCTACTGGTAGGTAATATTACCAGATCTTGTGTTATTCCAATATCTGTAAAGGTTCCTCAACATATGAGTTACCGATCTGATGATTTTACCACAATAATCCGGTGTCAGGTGCTAGCCGAGTTGCTCTTCTGGTTGCTGTTCTACGGAAAGGTCTGGTTGAACGGTGCTCCTATCTTCGGAGTAACGGAGAGAAATCACTAAACCTTTTCTTTAACAAACTGGGGGTCAGTACTCAACCCAAAGATGGTTTATCCCTATTGGATTCCGATCCAGATGCCTTCAAGAAAATTATACACCGAGATTTTCCATGCTATGCAGACCGTTTTGACATGCAAACAGGTAGATGTAGTCACTGGGCGTTTTGCCAATTATTGTTTTTGGGTGACTGGCCGGGTTCGAGAACTAAACCCGGGGTTAGTTGTTGAGTAAGGGGGTATGGTTAGGGTTAAGGGATGACCCCCCTTACATGACAAAAGTCTCCCACTTTGCTACTGCACTCTTGATACCCCAATAATACTAGGCCACTCTAGGTTCACAAGTCACAACCGAGAACCATACCATACTGTTTACAGGAAAGACTACGAGTCCACAGCTCAAGTTTGAGAATAGTCTCAAGTTCTTCGAGCTGTATTTGGGGGTCCCTGCAATTCTCCATCCCTCACGAGTTAACTTCTCGATAGAACAGAGGAAGGAGCAATCGCTATATCACTTTGTACACTTGCTGTATTGCGCAGAAATCTTCCGAGCTGCTCAAGCGCACAAAACAAAGGTGGGTACTTCCATCCGGGGGTGGGGGGTCTTCCCCAAATCAATTGTTATAACTAAGTACTACTACCGGCTACTTGGCAATTAGCCAGTAGGATCATATTCCCCAGACCAATAACCAAGTGATCCTCTCTCAGCCGGTTAGGGGAAGTCTGGGGAAGCTGGAGGATATCCTGACTCGCATGAAGAGTGAGGAAGAGAATCAACGTCGTTTGGGACGGCTTAGTGAGGCATACTATAATCTCCTACAGAGCCGAATCACGGATGCTCAAACCCTTTACATGGAGATATGTGACCCGTCCTATAAACATGGTTCAGATGGTGGATTTGGTGATCTGAGAAGAGATGCACTAGCAGATCATCTGACACACTTTACTACCATCTCTCAACTGACGGCTTCAGTTAACTTGAACTCCCTGTTTTGGAGGGCAGGCAAGACGACGGTAGTGTCAGGGAAACACAGTATGGCAAATCTGGATCACTGTTTCAGGACACTCCTTCAGTGGACGGTGAGTCTTGCTCGACCTTCTCTAACTAAGCAATTGTGATGGGCCAGTGGGTTACTGGCTTATTTTGGGATGACTGTACCATTTACATTTTACACATTTCAGTACCGTATTGAGACTAAGTTGACCGAATTGGGAAAACGAGAACAAATGAGGTACGATTTTACAGTTCAATTCTACAAGCAAAGTAACCTGGTTAAACACTGGACGGACCACTGGGCAAATGAAATACCCGATCCAGCATCATGCCGATTCAACAAATCAGAAATTGAAGTCAACAAAAAACTTGTTAAGCAATTTAACAAGGGATTACCACGAATGAAAGAGGTGAGAAATAGAATAACTTTGTTGAATTATTTCAGAGTTTTTACCCGTTTTGTTTTTGATATAGGTCTGCAAGACAATGCTTCTGATGCTCTCAACCTTGACCGAGACTGTGGGAGAGGAAGAGCTACGGAATTTAGTTAGAAACCATACCGAACGAAAGGAAGAGTTGAATGTTTTGGAGAAAGAGGTCGAATCTGTCCAAACCAATCTCCTACGCTTCGAGGTACGTTCAACCGAACTGGTGGTTCTCCCCGCGGCGGAAAATGGCACACAGTCCCAATTTCTTGGAAATCGAAAGTGCGCACTGTCGCGCGCGAAGTTGTTCTTTTAATAAAAGTACACAATCGTGCACTCACCACAACAGAAAGAAAGTCTAGTGTGAACAGCCTTATAGCTATTTCTATTTATCTGTGTTCAATATTTTAATCATTATAGAGTTTTTAAGACGTAAGCACTCGCGCCATATGGCTGCTAATTTATTAGTAAGAGTCAGTCGGATATATTTTATGTGCAATCTGTACGTTATAAAAATATCTTTTTCAAATCAAATCAAGATATAACCAGCCACATGTTGTTCAGATGAACGAATTGAGTACATGGAGAGAGATCTAGCAGATTCGTCACGGATAACATCTCTCTGTCGGTTGTTGGATGTACAAGTGCCCGCTGCTTGTTGCTCGTCAGACCTGAACAAACACTTCAACCTTCCTACTGGTAGGTGATAATACCAGATCTGAATTCTGATTGCATTACAATATCTTGTGAAGGTTCCATGAGTTATCAATCTGATGATTTTAACCACAATAATCCAGGTGCTAGCCGAGTTGCTCTTCTGGTTGCTGTTCTACGGAAAGGTTTGGTTGAAAGGTGCTCCTACCTCCGGAGTAATGGAGAGAAATCATTAAACCTTTTCTTTAATAAGCTGGGGGTCAGTACTCAACCCAAGGATGGTCTATCCCTACTGGACTCCGATCCAGATGCCTTCAGGAAAATTATACACCGAGATTTCCCATGCTACGCGGACCGTTTTGACAAGCAAACAGGTAGATATAGTTACTGGGTGTTTTGCCAATTATTATTGTTTTTGTAATGTGGCTGAGAACCAAACCCGGGGTTACTTGTCGAGTAAGGGGTGAGGGCAAGGGATGACCCCCCTCACATGTGAACAGACGCCAACAGTCTTCCCCTTTGCTACTGCACTCTTGGTGCCCCCAGGCCACTCTAGGCCACTCTAGGCTCACAACTGAAAACCAAACTGTTTACAGGAAAGACAACGAGTCCACAGCTCAAGTTTGAGAATAGTCTCAAGTTCTTCGAGCTGTATTTGGGGGTCCCTGCAATTCTCCATCCCTCACGAGTTAACTTCTCGATAGAACAGAGGAAGGAGCAATCGCTATATCACTTTGTACACTTGCTGTATTGCGCAGAAATCTTCCGAGCTGCTCAAGCGCACAAAACAAAGGTAGTAGGTACCTCCTTCCGGCGGTAGGGAGTCTTCCCCAAATCAATTGTTAAATAACCAAGTAGCCGATAGGATCCCCAGACCAATAACCAAGTGATCCCCTCTCAGCCAGTCAGGGGGAGTCTGGGGAAACTAGAGGATATTCTAACACGTATGAAGAGTGAGGAAGAGAATCAGCGTCGTTTAGGACGGCTTAGTGAGGCGTACTATAACCTACTACAGAGCCGAATTAGTGAGGCTCAAACCCTGTATATGGAGATATGTGACCCGTCCTATAAACATGGATCAGACGGTGGATTTGGTGATCTGAGGAGAGATGCACTAGCCGATCATCTGACACACTTTACTACCATCTCACAACTGACGGCTTCAGTTAACTTGAACTCCCTGTTTTGGAGGGCAGGCAAGACGACGGTAGTGTCAGGGAAACACAGTATGGCAAATCTGGATCACTGTTTCAGGACACTCCTTCAGTGGACGGTGAGTATTGCTTGATCTTAGAACTAAGAAGTGTGATGGGCCAGTACTGGGATGACTGTACTATTTGTAAACACTTTTCAGTATCGTATAGAGACCAAGGTGACCGAATTGGGAAAGCGGGAGCAAATGAGGTACGATTTTACAGTTCAATTCTACAAGCAAAGTAACCTGGTTAAACACTGGACGGACCACTGGGCAAATGAAATACCCGATCCAGCATCATGCCGATTCAACAAATCAGAAATTGAAGTCAACAAAAAACTTGTTAAGCAATTTAACAAGGGATTACCACGAATGAAAGAGGTGAGAAATAGAATAGCTTTATTGAATTTTTTCAGTGTTTTTACCCGTTTTGTTTTTGATATAGGTCTGCAAGACAATGCTTCTGATGCTCTCAACCTTGACCGAGACTGTGGGAGAGGACGAGCTAAGGAATTTGGTTAGAAACCATACCGAACGAAAGGAAGAGTTGAATGTTTTGGAGAAGGAGGTCGAATCTGTTCAAACCAATCTCCAACGCTTCGAGGTACGTTTAGCTGGCCATTCTCCCCGCGGCGGAAAATGGCGCACAATTGGCCCAATTTCTTGGAAATCAAAAGTGCGCACCGTCGCGCGCGAAGCTGTTCTTTTAATAAAAGTACACAATCGTGCACTCACCACAACAGAAAGAAGCAGATGAAGTTGAAATGTGCCTGCGAAGTCAAGCTGCCCTATTGAACGATGTAGAGGGTGAACTGCACCGATTCTACAACTACTTCTCGCTCCGACCCGCTATAACGACCCTCAATGACCACGATGCTGCTGTAAGACACCTAGGAGATGCCACCGAGAAGCTTTTCATGACCGCAAAAGATCTGGATCTCATTTATTCCCTGGAGGAGTTCTTTGCTTCTAAACGGTCAACCGCTCACAAATTGGAAAACATGTACACCTGTAAGTATTATTGAATCATGATTGAATCATACTATGATTCTTCAACGGACCTCTCCAATCTCCAACAGTTTCATTCAAGCTATGATTCTGAATTCAACATCCCCTCCAGGTAAATCAGTAAAGAGTGTCACACTGCACTGGGAGAATACACTGCAGAAGCTTCGTAACACAGAAGCCTGGCTTGCCCAACAGAGAGGCGCTGTAGCTGCTCTACAGTCAGAGGACCGTACCGCCCTAACAGCTGAACTTGATAACATATCCAGTGTCCTACTGCATCACATCAAAAAGGTGAGGTCTCGTGATAAAACTGCTATTGTCTGACGTACAACCTACAAAACAAAGTATCCGCGAGATTTTAGACACTTCATATTCCATGATGTGTTTCAGATAGCCCAATCACCCGGTGACTCTCCAAGATGGCTCAGCCAGTGTACCTACCTCACTCAGTGGTTGGCCGCCTTGAAGGAAGAAAAGGGAGGAATTCTCTTTGAGTTAGCTCAGCCAATACACTCCAGGTAACCAATAGTACAACCCCTCTCAATCACTAAATGAGTTCTTCATCTTTTCAAACAGCTCCCTTCTCCCCTTGTTGAGTCTTCCCCTGACTCCCCCTCCCCTCTCCCCTAGGGGTGTCACTACACCAAGACTAAGATCTCTAATGGAGTGCTGGAACCACTGCCTTCTCTTCCTGGAACTGCTAAAGGTCGATGTTGCTCTGCAAATAAAACGGTAATGATGGATTAAATTAAACGAAACATTCATTGCTGTATATATTGTATAAGCAGGTATAACTGAATCATATCTGTGATACTACTTGTTTCCAATTTGTAGGCCGTCAAGCTGTTCAACCCCATCTGACAAGGGACCAGTTTTAGCATCAAGAGTTCTGGTCGCAAAACAGGACGCCTCACGACACGTTAGTGTGATGTACAATGACGCGGATCTAATTCTCTGATATTCAGTATCATTTTCCAATATTATTCGATTACAAAGATTGCTATTCCCTACAGATTGACCCCTATGGTCGACTCGGTAAAGGTCTCATGTCTCTTCTGACGGAGGGTCCTGACTGTGAGCTGAGGGATGAACTAGAACACAATTTAGCCATCATCACTGACGGAGCACCTTACATCTCTGAATCAAGACTACAGGCTATCTTGGGACGAGGGAATGTGTGGAAGTTTTCTCAGAAACATCTTACTGAATACTTTGGTATGTTATCCTCACATTTATCTGTTTGAGATAAGTTTTTCGTGGGGTATTTCAGTCCGCTTTAAACGTATATTTAACGTTTCTCCCCTCTCTAGGTTCTTTAGAAAGCACTGACCAGGGACGTGTTTACGACGCTACACGGTTCTTGTGTTGTTTGTTCAATGTCCGCAAGAAACTTTCTGTCACCCCCAACTAAGATGTTAATTTGTAAATGTAATTATCTCTGTAGCGTACCTGAAACTGATACTACCAACCTACTCGTGCTATATTCCTGTAAAATATTATTATTATATTCCCCCCCTCCCCCCCTTTGTAATTGCATTGTGAGAAGATTTTGTAAAACCACCCTGCTTATCAGAACAATATATTTAACTCACTGCTCTGTGCTATCAATGCAAGTATAGCATGTTCTACGGAAGTGTTTGTTGCTTTTCATATGTCGTGGAGCTGCACCCCTCCCGAGATAACAAGTTGACTAGCCGCCGTGACACCTGACGGAAATGTGGTTCATATTATACGCAAAATGCTGCTAACAACATCTCTCCTTTGTCTCATTTGTCTCACTCTTCTTCTCATTTTGGTAAATACTGTTTTATTGAAAAGGTTTTTAGTCTGAGTCAGACTCTGACCAGATGCATTTTATTTTCAGCCACGGTCTAACTCCTTCAGTGTTGATGTACGGTTCCAAGATTATCACAATACCACCAAAATCTGTGCTGGTGGACTTCCTGGCTTTCAATGTGACTTTAGGTTCAAAGTCAAACTGACTGGAAATCCTTCAAACAGGTATATCATCTGATTTTTTCGCTTGTTTGTTTGTAGGCTTATTGGTTTGTTTGTTCGTTTATTTGAATTATTATTTTGTTTGTTGTTTGTTGGTTAATTTTCATGTTTGCTTCTCACTCACAATCATTTTAGGACATACAAAGAGTTTGTGACAAGTACCTTTCCTGCTGACCAGAGCTCCAGTGTGTCATTTCCCAATAAACTTGCATGTGATGCACATTCCATTTCCACAGTGGACAATCCACTGACCTTGAACATGGATATCATGGTATTTCTCATCCTCTCTCTCTCTCTCTCTCTCTCTCTCTCTCTCTCTCTCTCTCTCTCTCTCTCTCTCTCTCTCTCTCT
>AVPN01000218.1:15362-32924 GCA_000695325.1 Pleurobrachia bachei | reverse complement strand
CTCTCTCTCTCTCTCTCTCTCTCTATCTCTATCTCTCTCTCTCTCTCTCTCTCTCTCTCTCTATCTCTCTCTCTCAGGAGGAGGTAATAATGAATGTTCTTGTCGAAGATGATGACTATGTCGGTGACGACTTCATATCTGAGTTCCAGATTTCCATTCAACCCGGACTGGCGACCCATCTTGTGGAGCACAACACTTCCTTTACTCATGCCTCTAGCTTCCTTCACATAGGCTACACGGTTAGTTATCCACCTCCCGTGCACTTTCAAATGACAAACATATACTGACCAATTCCTTGGCTTGAAAATTACCCCCACCCTGTTAAACCTCCCCATCATGTTATACCCCCTCCCCCTGCACAGCTGTACTGTGATGGGAACTATGGAGGTGTAGGATGCTCTGAGTGTATCCCGGATTACTACTTATCCAACTGTACGAAGTTCTGCACGCCAAGTGGAAACCTGACTTGCAACACGAATGGTAGGTTGACTGACGTCAATTCTATATCCTGTTAGAGATGAACTGGTCACGTAATATATATCTGTTTTATCAGGTGACTTGGTTTGTTCGAATTGCTGCACTCCAGTCCCACAACGCTACAACTGTACTGCGAATGGCACTAAAGTTTGTCTGGGAAGGTGGTCCGGTCCTGACTGTGATCAATGTTTGACAGGTAGTGAAAATAAACTTGAGTAGAGAGAGAGAGAGACAGTATTATAGCCCGATAGAGCTAGAGATAGCCTGCTGTTTTTCGACCCAACTTTTAAAAATGTTCATGGTTTCATTTCCCCAGGAAGTTGCTCGAATCCAGTACCTGCTCCGCCAATCTGTACAAATTGTAGTAGCAGTTGCCATGGAAACTGGGACCCTGCTACCAACTGTAGCAGTTGCCATGGAAACTGGGACCCTGCTACCAACTGTAGCAGTTGCCATGGAAACTGGGACCCTGCTACCAACTGTAGCAGTTGCCATGGAAACTGGGACCCTGCTACCAACTGTAGCAGTTGCCATGGAAACTGGGACCCTGCTACCAACTGTAGCAGTTGCCATGGAAACTGGGACCCTGCTACCAACTGTAGCAGTTGCCATGGAAACTGGGACCCTGCTACCAACTGTAGCAGTTGCCATGGAAACTGGGACCCTGCTACCAACTGTAGCAGTTGCCATGGAAACTGGGACCCTGCTACCAACTGTAGCAGTTGCCATGGAAACTGGGACCCTGCTACCAACTGTAGCAGTTGCCATGGAAACTGGGACCCTGCTACCAACTGTAGCAGTTGCCATGGAAACTGGGACCCTGCTACCAACTGTAGCAGTTGCCATGGAAACTGGGACCCTGCTACCAACTGTAGCAGTTGCCATGGAAACTGGGACCCTGCTACCAACTGTAGCAGTTGCCATGGAAACTGGGACCCTGCTACCAACTGTAGCAGTTGCCATGGAAACTGGGACCCTGCTACCAACTGTAGCAGTTGCCATGGAAACTGGGACCCTGCTACCAACTGTAGCAGTTGCCATGGAAACTGGGACCCTGCTACCAACTGTAGCAGTTGCCATGGAAACTGGGACCCTGCTACCAACTGTAGCAGTTGCCATGGAAACTGGGACCCTGCTACCAACTGTAGCAGTTGCCATGGAAACTGGGACCCTGCTACCAACTGTAGCAGTTGCCATGGAAACTGGGACCCTGCTACCAACTGTAGCAGTTGCCATGGAAACTGGGACCCTGCTACCAACTGTAGCAGTTGCCATGGAAACTGGGACCCTGCTACCAACTGTAGCAGTTGCCATGGAAACTGGGACCCTGCTACCAACTGTAGCAGTTGCCATGGAAACTGGGACCCTGCTACCAACTGTAGCAGTTGCCATGGAAACTGGGACCCTGCTACCAACTGTAGCAGTTGCCATGGAAACTGGGACCCTGCTACCAACTGTAGCAGTTGCCATGGAAACTGGGACCCTGCTACCAACTGTAGCAGTTGCCATGGAAACTGGGACCCTGCTACCAACTGTAGCAGTTGCCATGGAAACTGGGACCCTGCTACCAACTGTAGCAGTTGCCATGGAAACTGGGACCCTGCTACCAACTGTAGCAGTTGCCATGGAAACTGGGACCCTGCTACCAACTGTAGCAGTTGCCATGGAAACTGGGACCCTGCTACCAACTGTAGCAGTTGCCATGGAAACTGGGACCCTGCTACCAACTGTAGCAGTTGCCATGGAAACTGGGACCCTGCTACCAACTGTAGCAGTTGCCATGGAAACTGGGACCCTGCTACCAACTGTAGCAGTTGCCATGGAAACTGGGACCCTGCTACCAACTGTAGCAGTTGCCATGGAAACTGGGACCCTGCTACCAACTGTAGCAGTTGCCATGGAAACTGGGACCCTGCTACCAACTGTAGCAGTTGCCATGGAAACTGGGACCCTGCTACCAACTGTAGCAGTTGCCATGGAAACTGGGACCCTGCTACCAACTGTAGCAGTTGCCATGGAAACTGGGACCCTGCTACCAACTGTAGCAGTTGCCATGGAAACTGGGACCCTGCTACCAACTGTAGCAGTTGCCATGGAAACTGGGACCCTGCTACCAACTGTAGCAGTTGCCATGGAAACTGGGACCCTGCTACCAACTGTAGCAGTTGCCATGGAAACTGGGACCCTGCTACCAACTGTAGCAGTTGCCATGGAAACTATTTTGGTTCACATTGCAGTGTGTTTTGTATAAAAGATCATGACACGATATGTACCGAGGATGGTAGTCGGATCTGCAGACCAAACCGAACTGGGCCAAACTGTGAAATGTGAGTACACGTATCCTTGCCTTGCTACACAGTCTGTCCATTCGCCGCTCGTTAAGCCCTTCGGGCTCGCGTCAGCTCGCACCGGGCCTTCGGCCCGGTGCGTGAGCGACAGACGCGACGTGGAACATGTCAAACGTATCCTTACAATTTCTTAATTTCTCGATGTGCTGTACTTGTCTTCACGATATGTTTACCTAGTCCTACTGTGCGAGGATGATCTAAATTTGATCTTCCCAAATCAGATGTTTGAAGCCATGGACAGGAGAAAACTGTGACACAAAATGTGGACACGACTGTTTTTGGACTGAAAGCGAGTGCAGGTGTGCTGTTCCGACAATCTTGAAACAAAGGAGCGAATTCTTTAAAGGTTAGTTTAGCAACTTGCTGTTTTATCATGTAGGTAGCTGCCTACTGTGAATTTGCTTAGCCCTATCGGCTATCATTATCATTTTATCAGAATTTATAGATTAATATACCTGCTCATATTTTCTATTTTCAGACTTCACCAGAGTACTCCAAACTTCGTTGGTGGTTCTCGCTACAGCAACTGTTCTGGCAATGGCATCATTGGTTATTGTCCATTTCGTAAAGAGACAGAAACACTCTCTAACACAAGCTGTTAAAATTGTGATAGAAAACTCTTCGTTTGAAATGGACAGAGAAAAGGGGCTAAATGTAGAGAATGTGTACCATCGGTAGTGAATTACAGTGGTTGAAAGACAGACTGATGTCGTGTGTTTTGAATATTTATTGATTAGTTGTTGTTTATTTTGTTGCCTTGTTTATTAGCTAAATTTGGTTTTGTTGAATCTATTTTTCAGAAATATTTTAATTCGGCGTCTTTTAATAAAGCGAGAAGTTTGCCCAATCTATGAAAGAGAGTTTGACAATTTCTTCTTGAAGAACCATGCCACATCGATGATCAAGCGCAGAGCCAATTTGATTTGGGCAAACTTCTCTGTTTACGGTCTGGCGGTATCACTACAAGACAAAACGACAATTTCTCCGTGGAACTAAAAAATGAAATACAATTCATGACACAAATACAGTTATAATTTCCGGTAAAAAACTAAAAAGTTCAAAAATAAATCTCCCTTTGGCCCTTGAATTTATACACTTTATACATTTGTAAAAATTACATTTACACGCTGCTCAAGCAAGTCAGTTTCCGACTCCACACAGACACACCCACAAACTGTCTAGCATGGCTCCGCCGACCCCATCTGAGGCCTGAGCGCCGCCAGGCAGACAGTGTGCTCAGGTCGGGTTGGCGGCGCCAGACAACTCACAAACAAATAACGATCCCTCTGCGCGCGCTTTCTGAAGTCTGTCTCAGCACATGGGATATCACAGTCTTGTCCATGCGCGTTACGTCTAACTCCATTGTTAGGTGATCTCATGTCACACTATGTCACGTGACATATCTGTCATCACAGCAATCTGCACGTGCTTTTCTTCTCCTTTTTCACCGGATTGATGACGACATCGATAGCCTTGAGAAACACCTCAGCCAGCCCATCAGATGTGAGGGCAGAACACTCCATATACGCGGTAGCTCTTATCTGAAAATGGTACCCAAATATTAGTCATATCCATGGGTTTGTTCGTTCATAGTAACAATCCTAGCTATAGTTAGCTAGCTATAGTGTGTAATGGAGGTGATGATATATTATGATTTGGAGGAAGAATGCGGGGGTTCCTATGGCAATACCTCTTTAGCTAGGTCCTGGCCGTCCCGTGTTGAGATACATTCTGGGTTTGAGTTCCTTAGGTCCTTCTTAGCTGCTACCAGAATAACGGGCACCCCGGGACAATGGTGGGCTACCTGTGTGGTGGGGTGAAATATCATGTTGTGGGTGCACTGTTCGGGTTCGAAATCATGAACCGTAGTAGCTAGAAGCTTCTAGAGTAAGAGAGGTATCGAGATTTCAGCTACACATAACACATTGCCGGGTATAGGGTATCGGTATTATACCAGATACAAGGTGAAATCGGCCTGTAACAATATCGATCGAACACTTGAATAAGAGTATATTATCAGAAACACATCTGATTCAGGGTAGCTCAGGGGCCGTAACCGATCATACTCCGCTTGGCCTGTTACAAGTTGTTGAGTATTAGGGGTTACTCAAGATGGAGGGTTATTGTTATTCATCTACCTAAACCTAGCGTGCCTGTTATACATGCCGGTACTTAATGTAACAACAAGTTGACGTGTCAGTCCTATTTAATGACGCACACACAGGCGTTATCAACTTGCTAGTCAGATTACATGTACACAATACTGAATACAAGTTATAACTCACCAGCAGTATCCCATAGGTCTAATTTAACGTTGGCTCCCTGGAACTTGACAGTGGTCGTATAGTTATCAAATATAGTTGGTCGGTATTCGCCCGGAAAGGCATCCGTACAGTATGATATCAGCATACATGTTTTACCTGATAATGGGTGGAGTGAGAAATTGGAATCTGGGTGTGCACTTTCTTCCGATGACACGCATGCACAGTGACAAAGGAATAATTGAATGGTTAGTAGGACATATTTCGTGAAACACAAACAAACAAAGTGCTTACCAACATTGCCATCTCCCACGACAACGCATTTCACTTGTCTCTCCGCCATTGTACATCCCTACATGCAGGGAGAGAAGGGGGGTTTACATTTTACACTAACTAATTGGCTGCAGGAGGAAAAGTAGAAAACATTACACTCTGCATTTTATCCAGGTGCATGAATAAGAAAGGTGAGAAAAGTAAGAGATAGAGAGGGAGAGAGAGAGAGAGAGTGAGAGGGAGAGAGAGAGAGAGAAATACACAGTAAATTATAATTGATTTGTTAATAAAATACCACGTTTATAACTCTGTTTACACTAATAAAATAACAATATGTACAAAAATTTATAAATTTCATGCAAAAATCAGACACAAATAAGATACAAGATGACAATATGCTAACAAATACTAAAATAAACATAAAATGCTACTAAAAAGAACTAAAAATAGGTTAAAAAAGATTCCCAATTTAGTTTCTTTACAAGAGTGTACAACAAGATTTCTTTTCCTCTTCCGGTCCCTTAACGGCTGCAATTATTGCATCTCTGAACAGTGCCTCCACTCCGACCATCTTGAGTGATGAAACTTCTACATACTTGAGCGCTCCGATCTGGAAGAATAAAACAATATTTTAGATAGATGGAAGCAGATTCAATAGGTTCAATAAAAACTTCATGACTATCTAAATCGTCAGCTGCTGATTAGCTCACCTGTTGTTGAAGTGAATACCCTTCCGCAATTGAAATAAGGGTATCCTCAGCCTCGCTCTCCCTCCTATCACACTGCAACCCAACCAGAATAAAGGGTGTGTTCGGCGCAAAACTCTTAACCTGCAAAACAATGATTATAATTTTGGGTTGTTCTGAATTACGTTTTTGGTGTCTGTACTCTGGAAGAAAATGAAATGTTATCGATACAATTAACCATCTCATAATGTACCTCTTTCTCCCACTGGCTCTTGACGTTATTGTAGCTGGCCCGTGAGTTCACTGCAAAACAGATTAGAATCACATCTGTACCAGGATAGGCGTACGATCTCTGGGTGCTGAATTCTTCCTGTCCTGTGTATGAAATCATTCTTACATTACATTACATCAGAGTCAGACGAACACAAAACTCGAAAGTGAATTACGAATCTCGAAACTACCGCACGGAATAACACACTTTTTGTTCAAGGAGGATTTTATATCACCCTATTTTCAGTAAACTACATGACTCGGAACTCTTAGAACGTAATAGTAATAAGCTCACCGGCAGTATCCCACAGATTGAGATTTACAATCCCAATTCCCTCTTCGTCCATAGATAGAATCTTGGTGTAGGTGTCAAATATAGTGGGAATATACTCGGTAGGGAAGCGATCCTGAGCATACGATATCAGTAGACAAGTTTTACCAACTGCTCCATCGCCCACACAAACACACTTCAAATTCGCCATTCTGCAGAGCTATGTAAAAAGTTTATCGGTTTGAGTTAAAAGGGGGCGATTCTTCATGGTATAAACTTTGGGGGATTGGGGAAGATTAAAAACATCATTGGGCTGAATTCGCATTTCACTACAGATCATTCACACATGTCTAGTTGATTTGGTGTGTGTTTACATTAGAAACAACCGGTGGGAGATAGCTGGGTGGGATAATGTGTGTGATACATTCGCACTTGAAAGCTATTTTCATCCCGAAACAAAAACAATCCCCACTGCGAGGCACACACACACACATGTTATAACACAAAGCACCGATGACCACCATGATATCTCACACTGTTAGAACCCTCTAATACCTCAGCGATTTGTTCGAACAAGTGTTGAACTCCAGGAACACCACCATCAACAACCGAAACTTCAAAATATCCCCGTGCTCCCACTTTCCGACTCAATGATCGACCCTGGATCTCAGAGACTGTATCGTGATCTTTGTCGCGAAGATCTGTTTTGGTAGCAACCAGGACAATAGGAATCCGTTCCCGGGGCTTGTGGGTCCTAACAGCATTGACCCACCTCTTGACATCGCTCCTATATGACAAAGTATCTGTAATACTGAATGTTATAACTACAACTCTCGCCTTGTCGAACACGAATGGTAAAAGGATAGGACGTTCCTCTGCAATCTGATCCCAGTGTAGAGCGTTTACCTCAATAAATTCAAAAGGTCTATCTTTGACAATTACAGGATTGTTTGTAGAGAAAACAGCGGGCAGGTACTCCGGATTTGGCGGTGCTTCGTTAGCGAGGGTCAGGCAGAGAGTTGTTTTGCCTGTGTGCCTACTGCCAAGGATGCATAATCGTGTCGTGTCCTGTGGTACTGCAGAAGACATACCGCTAACTAAGAAGGTTGATCTGGTAAGGCATATTAGGCACAAACAATTGATACTTGATATCAAATGACTGCTTTGTTTTTACACGTAAGAATCAAAGAATTATGCAGCGCTTTTTTTTGTTGGTTTTGGTAGATTCGAAAAGTACTCATGGCCCACTTCTGCAGTTCTCTGGAAAACGTCATTCACCCACTCTCCAGTAAGAGCTGGACACTCTAAGATGTCGATGGCTGCCAAGAGAACGAAAGTATCAAAACACCTCTTAAAATTCAACTTAGATGGCTTACACTTGGTGTATAGTGTGATAGAGGGAGAGAGAGAAAGAGAGAGAAAGAGAGAGAGAGTGAGAGAGTGAGAGAGAGAGAGTGAGAGAGTGAGAGAGAGTGAGAGAGAGTGAGAGCAAGTCCCCCTGTGTAGTGCAGAGTGGTTGTGCAAGTGGTAGTTCCAGTTCCTATTATTCTTCTTTGAATTGCGAGTGACGTATCTGCTGCAGTAGGGAGGGAGAAATGTTATCGATTGTGGGACACTTGTCTCTCTAAAGTTCCCATTTCAAGCACACATGACCTCCCAGTTACCACTGAACTGTCTATCGGGCTTGGCCTAGTCTCAGCACTAAATTACAGCTGTCCATTATTTTCCACCGTCCCACCCCCACCCACCTCTCCCAATATAGCGGACATTGCTAAATACCACACTACAGAGACAATCCTTGTGTTTTGGTGCACTAAGTCGCTTATTGGGTGTAACAATTAACAGATGTGTTTATCTTCCCCATCTGTCTCGTCTTCTAGAACAATTTACATTCTAGTGGCGCTACAATCTTGCATACCCATTATTTGTGTTTGATCGTTTTCTTTCATCTTTATCTCAACTGGATACACTCTCATCTCATCATCAACAACATCACGGTACCAATCATCCATCAAATACTGTAAGTTTGTCAGTCCGCATTGTCTGTTCATTTATTGTGTACAGTTGATATTGTGCTGTATGGCGGCGCTATACCCCATTTGATTCTCGACAGTGCGCTCAGATCGGGTCGGCGGCGCCAGACAGATATTGTGAATGTAAGTGACTATTCAAAACACGGTATACATCGGGATTCCAGACACTCTCGAAGGCAGAACGTTACCTTGATCCAGACCAAACTAAACTCAAGATACCCTCAAGGCAAAACGCTACCTTGTTCCAGACCAAGCTAAACTCAAGACACTCTCAAAGGGAACCCTCAAAGGCAGAACGTTACCTTGATCCAGACCAAACTAAACTCAAGATACCCTCAAGGCAAAACGCTACCTTGTTCCAGACCAAGCTAAACTCAAGACACTCTCAAAGGGATGCCGTTACCTCGTTCCAGAGTCCAGACCAAACTCAAGAGTCTCTCAAAGGCAAAACGTTACCTAGTTCCAGATTCATATATAGGGAATTCCCAAGTTTTACTTGGTTAGGCCGGGAGTTAGACTCCTTGGAGCGTTTGAGGCGATATGCTCTGCATAGTCCGAATCGCAGCACCACAACAACAACAACTAACACGCTTTTTGCTCAGGGAATATTTTACATCACGGTCACCATATTTTCAGTAAAATGCAAAACTTGGAACATTAATTATCACATTAATCTCACCGGCAGTATCCCACAGGTTGAGATTTACAATCCCAATTCCCTCTTCGTTCATAGATAGAATCTTGGTGTAAGTGTCAAATATAGTGGGAATATATTCGGTAGGGAAGCGATCCTGAGCATACGATATCAGAAGACAAGTTTTACCAACTGCTCCATCGCCCACACAAACACACTTCAAATTTGCCATTCTGCAGCTATGTAAAACGATAGAGTTTATATGTTTGAGTTAAAAGGGGACGATTCTTCATGGTATAAACTTTGGGGGATTGGGGAATATTAAAAAACATCATTGGCTTGATCTGAATTCGCATTTCACTACAGATGATTCACACATGTGTCTAGTTGATTTGATGTGTGTTTACATTAGAAACAACCGGTGGGAGATAGCTGGGTGGGATAATGTGTGTGATGCATTCGCACTTGAAAGCTATTTTCATCCCGAAACAAAAACAATCCCCACTACGAGGCACACACACACACACACACACACACATGTTATAGCAAACAGCACCGATGAGCACCATGATATCTCACACTGTTAGAACCCTCTAATATCTCAGCGATTTGTTCGAACAAGTGTTGAACGCCAGGAACACCACCATCAACAACCGAAACTTCAAAATATCCCCGTGCTCCCACTTTCCGTCTCAATGATCGACCCTGCATCTCAGAGACTGTATCGTGATCTTTACCGCGAAGATCTGTTTTGGTAGCGACCAGGACAATAGGAATCCGTTCCCGGGGCTTGTGAGTCCTAACAGCATCGACCCACCTCTTGACATCGCTCCTATATGACAAAGTATCTGCCACACTGAATGTTATAACTGCAAGTCTCGCCTTGTCGAACACGAATGGTAAAAGGATAGGACGTTCCTCGGCAATCTGATCCCAGTGTAGAGCGTTAACTTCAACAAATTCAAAAGGTCTGTCTTTGACGAATACAGGACTATTTGAGAAAACAGCGGGCAGGTACTCCGGATTTGGCGGCGATTCGTTAGCGAGGGTTAAGCAGAGAGTTGTTTTGCCTGTGTGCCTACTGCCAAGGATGCATAATCGTGTCGTATCCTGTGGTTCGGAAGACATACCGCTAACTAAGAAGGTTGATGGTAAGGCATATTAGGCACAAACAATTGATACTTGATTTCAAATGACTGATTTGTTTTTACACGTAAGAATCAAAGAATTATGAAGCGCTTTCTCTTCGTTGGTTTTGGCAGGTTTGAAAAGTACTCAAGGCCCACTTCTGCAGTTCTCTGAAAAACGTCATTCACCCACTCTCCAGTAAGAGCTGAACACTCTAAGATGTCGATGGCTGCCAAGAGAACGAAAGTATCAAAACACCCCAGGTTAACAGTCTCTCCATGAAATTCAACTTAGATGGCTTACAATTATCGAACGAGATGGGTTTCTTTTCTTCGGGGAAGGTTCCCAAATGGTATCAAAGTATTAGAGACGTTTTCCCCATGTTACAATGACCAACAAAAATCGTCTTGATATCCGATATCATTTAGTTTTTCTGTATGCTCTGAAAGAATGTAGAAACATGGAATCAGGCGAAAGTAGGGCTACTACTAGACGATTAAAATAGCATTTCAGGTAAAAATATTTTTTACAAATGACATAAATTATCGTATTTTCAATTAAAAACATTCCACACGAACAAATTTATTTTCAACAAACTTATTTCTTTACTCAAATTTAATTTTATAAAAGGTTACATTTCAACTTTTTCTTATTTTTCTTTTTGGTAGCTTGGTATTCGGTACCCAGTCTAATCGCTTCTCGAAAAATTTCGGTGACTCCAATATTCTCTTTGGACGAACACTCCATATAGCAGGCTGCTCCGATCCTTTCTGCCATCTGACGACCCTCCTCAAAACGCACACTATTCTCATCCCTCAAGTCCACCTTTGAACCCACCAAAATCACAGGAACATCAGGACAATGATGCTTCAACTCTGGCCACCAGTAAGTTTCAATTGACTCTAATTGGTCTTTGTACAGGCACTCAACAGAATTCAGTAGCAGAAATACATCGGTGTAAGGATAAGACAGAGGCCGTAACCGATCATAGTCTTCTCCACCGCCCGTATCCCACAATGCTATGTTATACATTCCACCATTACACTCCACATGTTTAAGATTATTTTCGAAAACGGTAGGGATATATATCTCGGGGAATTCATTTTTAAAGTAGCGAATCAGCATACAGGTTTTACCCATCGCATAACGTCCAACTGTAATAAATTTCAGAGTAGGCCATTTCGGATTTACCGCCGGATATAACTCACCCTCATCCATCGCTTTCTAGTGGAAGAAAGACCGTATTTATCAATCATCTCTTCTCAATGGTCTTTATGAATACATGCCATTAACTTTCTGGCGCCGATGTGTCCCGAGCAGCCCACGAAACTTTCTGGCCATCTTTCCAGGTACAAATGTCTAGAACAAAATATCAAAAATGGTTGGAGTGCCGGTAGTTGTTACTCGTAACCCTCGCTTCGCACCGTGAGCCGGCGAGCGAAGCGTGAGGTTACCAAAAAACATGGTCACGCAATCTGACAAGCCGGTTTAGGTGTAAAAGGCCATACAGTCGTTGAGAAAGATAGATGCATGCAACTATGGCTCATAGATTCTACGACCAACAAATTAGACACAAACGAATTAAACACAAAAAGTTTCAAAGAGTCAAACAGGCTGAAAATTGTACAAAATTGTTACACAATGTAATTACAAACTGGTGCATTTCTTGCTAGATAGGGAACGCTCATTGAAGGTACAACCAACATTTTTACTTGATAACAAATTCCAAAAAAATAGTTACAGTGAAAAAACATCAGAAGTCTCAAAGTATGTTACATCTTTTATTTTTGTTCGTTTTGTTAGCTAGGTATTCGCTACCCAGTCTAATAGCTTCTAGAAAAACCTCGGTGACTCCAATATCCTCTTTTGACGAACACTCCATGTAGCACGCTGCTTTAATCTTTTTTGCCATCTGACAACCCTCCTCAAAACTCACACTGTTCTCATCCCTCAAGTCCACCATTGAACCCACCAAAATCACAGGAACTCCAGGACAATGAAGCTTCAACTCTGGCCACCAGTAAGTTTCAATGGATTCAAAATCTTCTTTATAGTGCACAGCATTCAGTAGCAGAAATGCACTGGTGTCATGATATGACAGAGGTCGTAGCCTATCATAGTCTTCTCCACCGCCCGTATCCCAACATGTCACATTGTACATTTGACCATCACACTCCGCATGTTTTATAGTGTTATCATAAACAGTGGGGACATAGATCTCGGGGAATTTATTTTTAAAGTAGCGAATTAGCATACAGGTTTTACCCATTGCGCCGCGTCCAACTGCAACAAATTTCAGAGTAGGCCATTTTGGATTTACAGGCCAATCTGGATTAAGCGGCGGATCCTCATCCATCGTTTTCTAGTGGAAGAAAGATGTCTTTAAATATATGCATAAATATAAGTTAGTAAATTTACCAAGGATAATTGTACGATAAAGTTAAACAAGTTTGTCTTTAGGGCCAATCAAACAAACAATTTCACACCTGGACACATAAGCTATCATTTTTATCGCAAATATAATTTCGAAAAAGTTAACAAAGCAGGGGCGGAGGAACCGGGGCTGAAATTTGACCAAAATGAGCTCAAAACAATGACTTTTTCAATCAAAACTTCAAAAATCAACATTTTCTGGGTTTCGCTTTCGCTCACCAGAATTCGAGAATTCATACCTAAAACAATAAAAACATCGACTTTGCATGCACTGAAAAATCGAGAAAATATTACAAAAAGGTCATGCTACCCCCCTGGAGACAAATCATTCCGCCACACCTTTAAGTTTTAACAAAAACTCTTACTTAATCTTTAACGTTTACATAATAATAAAACAAATCGTTTAACAAAGACCCATGCTTCATCTTTAACTTAAATACATAATAATAAAACAAATCGTTTAAAGTAAATTACACTTTTTCTTTTTGTTCTTTTTGGTTGCTTGGTATTCGGCACCTAGTCTAATTGCTTCGGTAAAAACCTCGGTGACTCCAATATTCTCTTTAGACGAACACTCCATGTAACACGCTGCTTTTATCTTTTTTGCCATCTGACGACCCTCCTCAAAACTCGAACTTTTCTCATCCCTCAAGTCAATCTTTGAACCCACCAAAATCACAGGAACATCAGGACAATGATGCTTTAACTCTGGCCACCAGTAAGTTTCAATTGACTCTAATTGGTCTTTGTACTCAACAGAATTCAGTAGCAGAAACGCATGGGTGTCGGGATAAGACAGAGGTCGTAACACGTGGTAGTCTTCTCCACCGCCTGTATCCAAACACATCATGTTGTACATTTTACCATTACATCCCGCCACGTGTGTATTGTAATTATCATAGACCGTGGGGATGTATTTCTCGGGAAATTCCTTACGAAAGTATCTGATCAGCAAACAAGTTTTACCCATAGCACCGGAACCAACTGTAACAAATTTAAGAGCTGGCCAATCTGGATTCCAAACATCGTCATCATGATGATTAACCATCGCTAGTGGAATATTGGAAATATTTACAGGGTTTCATTACCTGATACAGAATTATAACAGTTTTTCGAATTTCGATTGAAAAGTAACGATGTTGAAAAGTAACGATGTTGAAAGGTAATTTTTAGGCCACCTTATGATTTTGGAGAGGTTATATAGAGGGGGATTAATTAAGG
This sequence comes from Pleurobrachia bachei, assembly GCA_000695325.1. NCBI lineage: Eukaryota > Metazoa > Ctenophora > Tentaculata > Cydippida > Pleurobrachiidae > Pleurobrachia > Pleurobrachia bachei. The sequence continues at coordinate 18,889 of AVPN01000218.1, read as the reverse complement.
GTCAAGCAAGCCACTAGCAAGCCAAGGGATATGACCAGTTAGTACTTTAACTTCTATTGGTGCAGGCTGTGGAATTACATTTGGGGTCTTCAACATCTTAGGGGAGGGGGATCTGTATTTTTGATGTATTAATATTTAATAATAATAATATTAAGTTTTGTATACCGCCACAGACACGACAGGGCCAGATAAGTAAAACTCTACCTGACACTGACGAGCTTCAGAGCGGTATACCTAACGCTAAAAAGATCCTTATATATTCTTACACACTTTGGAAAAAACTCACTCCTAATTGAAGATGTACTAAAAAGATATAACTGGTCACATAACTTTCAAAAAACTGTTAAGATGGAAAAAATACAGACTTTATTAAATAAAGGGAACAAAGCCAACAGCCCACACTTATCAGCAGCTCAACAATACTGATAAAAAAGCCCTAAGTGCAGTGGTGAGACCGCCTAAAGACCGCCTACTGACAGATGGGGAGTCCGGTGAACAACTCAGACGCCACAACGGGAGTCTCCAGAGGCAGGAGGAAACGCTTCAAGGAAAAGTCGGGTCTTCAACGTAGATTTGAACAACTCAATGGGGTGTACAGATCTCAGGTACAGACAATATTTACAGACAATATTTATGGAACAACCTAATATAACTACACTATTAGTATCTACCAACTCATAATAATAATTGGCCTAGTATTATGTGTCTGGTAAAACATCAGGTGATGCCTGATAGTATCAAATGAACTGAGCATGGGATGCATAGGATACCTGAATTAAGGCCCCCTACTAGGGGGCCCCTAGCCCCTTTTAGTAATACCTGAATCAATGGGACTAGACCCCCCTATGTCTTATGATAATGTACCTGAATCGCTCTAAGACGGACTCCAGGGTCATTGTGTACCTCGCCGACACACAAAGTAGGCTCTGGAGGGGCTCCGAGGGAACCTTAACAGCTGTTGAAGTTCTCCGCGCAGGAACCACTGTAACCGGCATTTTTCAAGAGTTTCCAACCCGCGGAGAGATCACGAGTTCTACCCAATTACTGGGTTATTTAGCGATTGAATGAATCACCGAATGAGACCAAGGGAGAAACGAGGTGCAGGAAACACCGCTAGGATCAGAAGGTGGATATATTTGTATTGATTTTATCAATCTTTCCAGAGAAAAACTGTGCAAAGTTATCAGCTAGTTTCTTGTCAGAAAGTCCACCCGGTAGAAGAGTTTCCTTCTTCCCCAGTAGTCGAGCTAGCATTTTCTGAAGTCCGGCAGGGTCATCCTTCACATCCTCAAGCTTCTTCCTCACATACTCCATTCTTGCATCCTTGTCAACCCTCTCAAATTGTCGTTGGAGTTCCCTGTACCGTGCTTTTGTTCGTCCTGTTTTATTCTTCTCCCACGCCCTCTCCGCTTTTCTTCTCTCCCGCAGGGTGTCCCGAACATCCTCTCTCTCTCTCTCTCCAAGGCCTGAAGTTCTTCACCAATTTCCTCCGTTTGGTCGGGACAAATCTATCTACAGCCTCCTTCAAAGCCCGATCATACAGATACAAAGCCTCTTCTGGTGTAACGTCATCTGGAATTTGAACAAAAATTTATAATACATAATCAAAATCACGATTAAAAGTTTTGAAATAAACTCAGTATTTACAAAAGCATGTTTATAAAACAATGCATTCCTTCCGAAGTAAATTGTTAAGATGAAAAATCGATTGTTCGACACTTTGAACAAAAACGTCATTCACCCCCTCTCCAGTAAGAGCTGAACACTCCATATAGCACACTGCTCCAATCCTTTCTGCCATCTGACGACCCTCCTCAAAACTCACACTGTTCTCATCCCTCAAGTCCACCTTTGAACCCACCAAAATCACAGGAATATCAGGACAATGATGTTTCAGTTCATTTCTCCACCTTGATTTAGCAATAGACAACTCTTTTGGTTCACAAACATTCACAACAATAAGAAACACGGTTGTTTCTGGATAGCAGAGTGGCCTGAGTCTATCATTACCTGCACTACCGGATGTGTCCCAAGCAGCCCACGAAACTTTCTGGCCATCTTTCCCGGTCCAAATTCTAGAACTGACATCAAAAATGGTTGGAGTGCCGGCAGGTGGAAAAGGGGCGCCATACAGTCGATAAAGAAGACTTGTTTTACCACATCCTGTTTGGCCAACCAGTACAATTTTTATCCTGGGTTGTGGCACAGCCATATGTCAGTGCCTATTCTATACAGAAAATGATCAAAAAGATTTTGTTTTATGCCAGAAATTCGGCCTAGAGAAATTTTAGCACGAAAAAAAGGTTGAATAAAATTTGTACAATCCCGAAAAACTGTAAAAAATCTTTACAAAATTGAGCATCTTTTACTCGAATTTATTGCTTCTCTGTTGGTATTTTGTGGAATATTTCGAATTTCAATCGCGTGATTCAAAATTTCATTCACCCCCTGTCCAGTGAGAGCTGAACACTCCATATAGCACGCTGCTCCGATCCTTTCTGCCATCTGACGACCCTCCTCAAAACTCACACTCTCTTAGACTTTTTTGTGGTTACTCAGGGGACCCTTGGGTACCATTTGACGAAAAATTAGCTTGCCCCCCAAAATTTCCAGGTCCTGGCAAGAATTACAAGTATTATATGGCACCAGCTCCCCGGTAATAACAATGCCTGATGGTATGAAATCGCTCACCACCAATCGGCTTTAAAAATTGAATACGAAACTTTTCACCGTTACACACAATATGTTTTATTTTTATTTCCTCTACGCAACATGTCTCTGAGCTGAAGGTATCATGGTAGAATCTATGAAGAAGGGAGTGCTTCCCCATAGTGTAGTGACCAAGAAGGACAATCTTAACCACGGTCGAATCATCCTTACCAGTCATGTTTTATCGATCCTACGAAAAGACGTTCATTCATGGAAGGCAAAGTAAGACACCAAACAAATTAGACGCAAAAAACTTCAAAGAGTCAAACAGGCTGCAAATTTTACAAAATTATTATATAATGCTTACAAACTGGTGCATTTCTAGATAAATAGAGAACGCTCATTGAAGGTACCAACAGATTTACTGGACAATAACTTTCCAAGCCGCATGTACGCATTACCGCACCGGGAGTGGATGGAGAACTTCCAATATAAATCTTAAAACATACAAATACCCATTTTCACGTATTTTGAACTTCCAAAAATTAGTCACAGGGAAAAAATGAGAGGTTTTTAAAGTAAATTACATCTTTTCTTTTTGTTCTTTTTGTTCGTTTTGTTAGCTAGGTATTCGCTACCCAGTCTAATAGCTTCTAGAAAAACCTCGGTGACTCCAATATCCTCTTTTGACGAACACTCCATGTAGCACGCTGCTTTAATCTTTTTTGCCATCTGACAACCCTCCTCAAAACTCAAACAGTTCTCATCCCTCATGCATCCACCTTTGAACCCACCAAAATAACAGGAACATCGGGACAATGAAGCTTCAATTCGGGCCCCCAGTAAGTTTTAATAGATTCAAAATCTCTTTTATAGTT
>AVPN01000217.1:63843-77759 GCA_000695325.1 Pleurobrachia bachei | reverse complement strand
GAGCGCGCAAACGACTAGCAGGCACGGTATCCGTGACAGACCCTGGTTATAAGAATGAGTCGACCAGAAATCTCCCAAAGGTTGAAGAAGTTTCAGACTCAACTTAAAACGTACCACTTTGGACTTTTCCTGATTTGCTGACCTCCAAGTTTATTGAAATAAGCTGAATAGGTTTGACAGAGTTATAAAAGGCTTCAAAAAGTCCAACACTTTTCGAGCTGAGTTGCATTGTTACTATTCCATCCAACTTCAAAAATATTCCAGAGTGTGAGAATTCTGTAAAGAAAAATCCGTTAAACTGTGTCCGGAGATATTTATTAAAACATTTTCAGGAACGCGAACGACCATTATGTCCGGTTAACCGGGAATTTCAGTTGTTTTCTTAGAAAACTTTTCTAATCTTCGTAGCTAGTGCGTTTCTCGGCCAACTTCAGTTCGCTTAGGAGCTTAGGGCTCGGAAAGATATGATTCCATCTTTAGTTAGGGAATGAATGATCAAATGGGGATCAAATTACCTGATTTGCTGTTTATAATCAGCGACCCCTTGACCGTCTCACCAGGGCAAAATGTTTTGCTGGCCTTTTTGAGCTTTATTTCCAAGTCAACACTTGCCATTTAATGGCTTTGAAATTTCCAGCCTTTCAATAGAACTGAGATAGCGATCGTAAATCAGTTAACTTTTATCTATTTGCCTCCCACGATCGCGCCAGGCAGCAGATTTTGGCCGTCGCTCTTCAAAAATTTAAAAAACAAAAAAAAGGAGCGTGAAAAAAACGAGCTGAGGCGTAGCGAGCTGGGTTTGCATCGCGCGCATAAAAGGTGACGCGCAAAACTATAACGCGCATCATCATTCATCATAACGTTTTCATGGCGATGCACTTTCACTTTCCGCCAGCCTCAACCAAGCAACCGCCAACGTTTATAAGACAAATTAAGACGCTAAATTTTCAAGTCAATCTGTACTGGTATAGACCACTAAAGTGCGTTTCAAACGACTTGACCTGAGATTCCTGGAAATCCGGGATCTCTCTTAGTAAATATAACACGCAATACCCCAATTTCCAGGAATTAGGTTCCTTTTCCAACCCCAGCGACCGTTCTTTCATCTTTCTCCTCTCGGACTCATTCATCTCAGCCCTCTTTTTACTTCCGCTATGTGGTGCAAATGCACCCTGCCGGGCCAGAGCTAGTGCCTTAGCTTTAGTCGATTTCATCTCTTTCGAACTGTTGAGGTTTATAAAGCCAGAAGTAGACATTCCGCCCCCAAGGGTGGGCTTTTCTACATGTTTCCGGAAAAATTCTTTCGGGGTTTCAAGGCGAGGCTTCTTAGCAGACTCGGGTTCTCTTTCTTTTGCCTGCCCCTCCAGGCATCGCTTCAGCTGGACGGAACCCGCGGATTGAACCTTTAACCTCGTCCGGAACTCATCTGAACTTATGAGGGGAGCGGACACCATGACACCCTTTTTCTTCAAACTCGCCGCCTCCTTGCTCTCAGTGGGTCTATTTGGATCTCCCATTGAACCGGGTGCTAGGTTAGGATAAAACACCTTCCCCTTGTGCACAAAACCCTGGTTTTCTTGCCTCTGTGTTTTCCGTTCATTTGGCTGAGGAGTAAACACACCACTGAGGGCAATCCGTTTATTTCGCATTTTAGCATGGACTTTGATGATGTGAAAATCACAAAACTGTGTCATGGACTTGTTGATGAAGTTCTTGCACTGCTGTCCCCCGGGCGTCACGTTCTTGCACGTGCTGTAATCCGAAGACATTCCCATTCGAAGAAGTTTCTTTGGGTGATCCAAGGAAAATGCAAGATCGGATTTCTTACCCTTTTCCACGTCTCTGGGTGGCATGAAGTTTGTATTTAACAGCGTCACAACCGTCCCTACCTGCTCCTTCCGGTGTTCAGTGTTCACGTCTTTGAACAAGAACAGGGAAATTGTATTATCAAGAGATGCAAGATCGGATAAAGTCCAAATGCTGTACTCATTCCCGTTCTTAGATTTATACGGGCCTACCTTCCTAACAATTACTCCAGAGGTGACCCAGTCCCCCTGGACATCAGATTTCCCTTTGAAGTGGACGGGCAGGTTACATAGTTTGATGAATTGTCGCGTAGCAACCGCACAGTTGAAATCACTCCTTGCTATTGACCGATTTGTTATACGGAGCCCCGAGTGAGGGCATTTATCTTCTTTCGGAGGTGTCTGCTGGGTGACTGCTTTCGAAGAAGGTGGAGTTTTTGAAGGAGTTTTTGTGGGCTTTGAAGGAGTTTTAGAGGGAGTTTTAGAGGGTGTTGCGGAGAATGAACTCTCAAATTCGTCAGACTCTTTCCCTCCAAATAGTTCTGACAGTGATGGTTTTTTGACGGCCGAACCTGTGCCAGTAGACATCGTTTCAGGTGATTTCTTCTCAGCATGTTTTGAAACAGTAACAGTAGCTGTAGGTTGAGTTGGTTTTTTAACTTCCTTTTTAGGCGTTTTCAATGAGGCTTCAGCGATTTTTGATTCCATTTCTTTCATTTTTCGCTTCATTTCCTCCAGCTCTTGTTTCAGCCGATCTGAATTCTCCTCCTCAGTTGGCCAGCTGCACTCTCCATTAGTTTCGTCATTGCTGGCACTCGGGTTGTTGGCGGAAGTTGGGTCTACAATCAGGTCGAGATCTACATCATCTAATTCATCAAACAGGGCATCAAGAGCATCATCTGAATCTGCACTCATATCCCACTGTGAAATAGGGAATAGCATTATAAGTGTTATATCTTCAGGTGAACTAGTACAAAAACATAAAGTAGCTTAAGAGAATTTAAACAGTTGAAAGGTGTACAAAAACATTCAAAACACTTAAAAATCAAAATCACACACAAAAGTTAAAACATTAAAATGCAGAGCTATTGTCAGTTTCTCTCTACTCAGCTCAATCCTCGGGTCGATAAAGTTTGATGGGAAAGTTCTCCGTTATCAGATGGTCATCTTCCAGAACAATCACTAAGTTGACCTCAAACTCAATCTTAAAATTATTCGTTGCTGTGGTTACACACGTAAACAACCTGAAACAAAATTACATTTAACAAACAAAAATTAGATTAAAGTTAAAACGCGTTTAAGAGCTCAGTTGGATAAAGTTTTGCAGTTTTCTCAAAGTGAGTCCTTACTTGGGGAAGACCATGTGTATTGGGATGGGCACATTTCTCATGATGTCCCCGTCTGCTATCTGAACATTTTGTATCTCCGTTGCATCCTTGGCGTACCTGCAAATTGGAAAAACGGTTGGATAACTCGGCAACAGAGTTCAGTTACTTTGTTTGAACTCGGCAACTAATAAAGTTCAGTCAATTTTTACAGTGTACCAGTCGTCAGATCAAGAAAAAAGTTCCAAAACAAGTACAATTGCAGTTTCAGCATTTACCTACCCTTCAGCACAGCCACATGTTTCCACTCGAACAAGTTGGATCTCGATACTTTTTATGGGTTTAGCCGATGACTCCAGGATAATATGGCCCGCCAGGGATTTCTCAATGTCACAAACAGCTCTGTCCAGTTTTCCACTGAACCGAAACTTGGGAACAGTCCTCGTGTGAGCGATGTTTTCTAGAGATTCCGGAGTAATTAGAAACGGTATCTCGGGCTGATCCGGGGCCTTGGGCACTTTGGCCGCTGTGAGATAAGGAAATTAGTCGTAAAAAGAAAGGAAAAACTATCATTTAGTATGTACATAGTAGTTGACGTGAGAGGACAGAGGTGTTGGTTTAGTTGTATATTAGTGCCCATAATAGTTAGTCACCTGCAACGACGAATTCCAGCTGTTTTAAGATGGGCTTGCTAAGATAACCACGTCGAATCTCCGCTTTTAGTGTGTACTGAATGCTAACAAACACCCCGTGATATGTGTCGTACAGAGGCCGGGTAGATTTGGTTGTTAGAGGGAACTCAAACGGAATTGTCGTGATACCTGATGGAAAATTTAGTAGCCAGGGAAGGGTTATAAGAATGAAGTAAACAGAAGTCTCCCAAAAATTGAAGAAGTTTCAGGCTCAACTTTATTCTTACCACTTTGGACTTTTCCTGATTTGCTGACCTCCAAGTTTATTGCAATAAGTTGAATTGGTTTGACAGAGTTATAAAAGGCTTCAAAAAGTCCAACACTTTTCGAGCTGAGATGCATTGTCACTATCCCATCCAACTTCAAAAAGATTCCAGAGTGTGAGAATTCTGTAAAGATACATCTGTTAAACTGGGTATTCATTAAAGCATTTCCAGAAAACGCGAACGACCATTATGTCCGTTTAACCGGGAATTTCAGTTGTTTTCCAGTTTTCGTAGCTAGTGCGTTTTTGTTTCTCGGCCAACTTCAGTTCGTTTAGGGGCTTAGGGCTCCGACGTTTATGATTCCATATTAAGTTGGGGAATGAATGACTAAATTACCTGATTTGCTATTTATAATCAGCGACCCCTTGACCGTCTCTCCAGGGCAAAATGTTTTGCTGGCCTTTTTAAGCTTTATTTCCAAGTCAACACTTGCCATATTATGGCTTTAAAACTTCCAGCCTTTCAATAGAACTGAGATAGCGATCGCCTATCCGTTATCTTTTATCTATTTCCTGTCACGGAGGCGCCAGTCAACAGATTTTGGCCTTCGTTTTTCAAAAATTAAAAAAAAAACAAAAAGCGGGCGAGCGAAAAAAAAATTTAAAAGCACAATTTGCATCGCGCGCATAAAACGTGACGCGCAAAACCATAACGCGCATCGTCATTCACCATATCGCTGGCGCCCCCTCGCTGGCAAGGGGTTGCTTCGTAACCAAGGAGATTCACTTCTCCAGCCGCAACCATCCAAATTCCAACGTTTTATAAAACAAATAAAGACGCTAAATTTTCAAGTCAATCTGTACTGGTATAGACCACTAAAGTGTGGGGGTGTGAGTGTTTTAAAGGTATTGCGATGAATGTTCACTGTGTTGAAAATCATCACTGCTCTCTTTTGGAACGTTTAACAAATCGTTAGTAACTCATTGTCTTTTTCTCTCTTTTTGCCCTGCTAATTCTTGAACTTATCAGTGTATGTTGGGTCCTCGTGGTGGTAGCTCGCCGGCTATCACATCATGAAGCCAATGATGGGTGGCGGGACTTAAAAATAAACATTCTGTAAAAATAACAAATATATACGTAACGAATTAACAAATTTCTCGCACGTGTGCATCCCCGGGCGCATTGAGAGTGTCCCCCACCCTGTTACAGTGTCCATGTTAATCAGTCTCTCATCCTCCACAACTCAGAGTGCAGTACCCCTCTCCAAATTCTGACGGATCTCCTCAGTATAACTCCCATAGAACCTCTCACATTTCTCATTGAACTTCTTGTTCCGCTCGTTAATGTAACTAATGTCAGCATCATCAACGTGGGTTCGTCTCCGGCTGAACTTGGAGCGTTTTGTGATTTGTCGCTCAACATCCGCGGCCATCTTGTCTATAGCGGACAACTCGTCACGACCTGGGGAGGAGAGGAGAGAGATAAATAGACCTGGGGGAGGAGGAGGGACTTTTAGAGATGAATAGAGGGAGGGAGAGAATAGAGTTTTATAGATAAATAAAGGGAGAGATATAGAAAGAGTTATAGTCTATAACACGTCGCGAGATTAGGAGGGGTCGTTGGGCTGTTATACTGTAACTTAAATCGTATGGGTTTATGACGCAAATAAATCTACTGCAGACTACAAATACACACTCCTATCACTACATGTAGACAGATCTATAGAAATGAACAAATCTCCTAAATCAGATACTAAAATCTACCTGTCTCGATGATCTGTCCTGCTTGAGGGTAAAAACTATCGCCCATTCGCTGCCTCTGTCGCTCGTAAGCACTGTCATTGACCCTCAGCTGACCCGTTATCCGCTCATACTGACGGAAGTGGGACTGGGCAAAATCTGCGAATCCTGGGTCCGGGTTTTTCTTCTTCGCCCGTCGACTATAGTACTCCAGTTCTTGAGCTGAGGCATCTGGGGAAAGAAGTTCATTGTCAGTTGTGAAGTTAGTGGCTGATTAAGTGTAAATAGGGAATACTTGTTATTTCTCAAGCCTGACCCAACCGGCCTGCGGGCCCTGAGTAATCTTGTGTGAAACAAATCTAACCCGTCCCCAGGTATCCTGAATGTCTACTCGAACAAAAAGTTTAGTAACTAAACTTACTCATATTCTTGACAATATCATAGTTTAGTCCGTTCTTATCGGCCTCCTCTCGGGACTTCTGATCAGACAACTCCCACTCCAACCTTCTCCGTTTAGCTTCCCAGTTTGCTGGCAACTTGGATCGCTTCTCTTCCTCTTGCACCTGTGAAACATGGTGGTGTTAGAAACACGAGTTGTAAAGTATAAGATTAATCTAATCTAGTACCAAAATATTTCGTGTTTTCCTTGTCTACAGAATGAATAATCTCCGGTTACCTCAATATGGTTCAGTTTGCGGCTCTCATTTCGTTTCATTTTCAGCATTCTGAGGATACTATTCTCATTACTGGTGTCCACAGTGCTACTAGTGCTCTCCGTTTCATGGATTAGGGGCGGAGGAAACTCACTCTCCTGATTCCCATCATCCTTCTTGTCTTCTGGATGATTCGAGAGTTGTTAGAAATAAAGTGTTGAGGGATTTAGAAATTATTCTGACCACGAAAAACATTGTCAATTTCCAAGTTAATTAGTTAATTACCTGATGATTTACTGGAGCCCTGGCCCTCTCCACTCTTAGTCTTCTTCTTCTTCTTGTTCTGACTGCTACCTGCCTGGGCTTGCTGTCCATGTTGCTGACCCCTACTTGTCCCGGGCTGTTCTTCAACTGCTGCGGTTACCTGACAGATGGGATGGATGGTTAGTACACCGGGATAACTGCTTGCCTTGCTTGACTCTGTTTCACCACATCCCGGTAAAGAACAGGAGGGTTAGAACAATACTAGCAAACATACATATTAGAGATTAGGAAGCACTATTAAACTTATTAGAAAGTTTGAGAAACTAATATACCTGCTCAGGTTGGACCTCCATGGCGGGTGGTGGGTTCATTGCATCCTCGGTCTCTGCCTCACTCTCACTACTGAAGTTATCCTCCTGGTCCTCCATCTCATTGGGCTCCAGGGGCCTCCCAATACCGCTATCCGTGTCACTGTCACTTATGTATCCCGCGTCAGACATGATATATCTGTTTGTGTGTGTCCTGGGAGAGGAGAGATGGGGGTTATATGGGGTGAGGGGGATTATGGAGAGTTGAGTGCTATGGGGGTTATGCTGGAATGTTTCTAGCTAGACTGTGTTTCGCCAAGGGTAAGAATGGGGGTTGTGGAGGGATGTAGAGTTCTCAAAAGAGCGTTGAGTTAGGAGAGTTGGCGAAGAGCGGCTACTTACCCTCTAGCTTTCTGACTGTTGCAATGATCGTCTTACGTCATTCGTTACACATGTAAAATAGCGCTAGAAAAGTAGTGATGTTAGGAACTTGCAGGAAATAATCAAATGGAATCAAATGAATTGGATTTACTCCAAATAAATTAATAAAAACCAATATAAGAAAAACCAGCTTTCTCCAATCTTCACAATGTAGCACTTATCTCTCTATCATTGTATAGAAACACAATAGTCGCTTTACACATAACGTTATCACCGAGAAAAACACTTGAAATAGGTAAAGAAAAACAACAACAAAAACAACAACCCCTTCCAATCCCGAATATAAAGTAGAAAAAAAAGTTTATTTTTTCTTTCGTTTCCGATTTCTTCGCTTGACAGAAGATTGCGTTGGTTGTTCCCCAGCAGCTGATTGTTGTTGTTGCTGGCCTTGTTTTTGTTGCTTCTTAGCTTTACCTAAGATATCTTGCTCCATCTCTTTTAGGATATCATCGAATGTTCTGCGGGAATGGATGGTTTAGAATGTATTTTGTAGTTCTCCAGACTCGGGCAGCACAAGAGAGAACTATAGATAGAGTGAGAAAGCAAGAGTCACACTAACTTGTTTTGTCCTCTTAGCGCGAACTGTATCTGATGGGTGTATGGGACAACTCGAATACCCTGAAAAAGAGGAGGGAAATTAGGAGAGAATTCAACCAAATTCAGAAGTGATTCAAATTGAAGATGGAGGGGATTCAAGACAAATAAAAGAAACAAAAGATTTACCAAATTACAGACTATTATATAGAGACAGGGCGTGTATTAGGTGTGGTTGCATGATATTCTGCTAAAGTGTGTGAATATACAGCACCACTGAGTGTGTACGATAACACACACCTCTCTACTCACTAAATGCTGAAACGGTGTGCTTTCACTTTTAACCGCGCGTCCACATCTCACACCACGTTTCGCGCGCTCGGGGGGCTCGACATGTCGAGGGAACGGGGCGGGACAAACCACACACAATTTACCCAAGACTGCCAATCTAGACTGGGTTGAACAAAACAAACCCAAGAGACAAGGCTAAAAGCATTCCAAGATAGTGAACAACAACCACTCAACAAGGGGGTATAAAAGGTTCCTAATGAGTGTCTATAATATTTCTGAAAAGATTGTCCTACCTGACATATGATCCAGTCTGAGACGTTGTACACAGTTCCATTTCGACAGGCAAAGTAACTGATATACAGTCCCATGTAGCGAGTTTCAGCCCATATATCATTCTGTTTGGAGAAAATAGTTTGGCTAAGCGCCCAAAGGAGATAGATTCTGTTCCGGTACGGCAGAGAAAATAGTAGTAGTAGTAATAGAGAAAACATTATTCAAACACCCCCCGGACGGAGTATATTTCCCTAGCTTCCCCATTGATTTATTGTTACACACCTCTTTAACAGGATGATCAGAGTTACACTCGCTACAATGTCTTGTCAGCGCTTTATCTGATATCGGGGTGATCTTGTGTACCTTCCCACAACCTCCACACGGTAAAGTGTCACGGTACATCTCATACAGTCGCGTCATCATTGTTTCAACATCTGCAGCAAACTCTTCAGGAGATATCAGGCCTGAGTCGAACTCCTGGGAGAGAGGAGGAGAGGGATTATAGTGGGGAATCAAAATGACATTTGGGAGGTACAGAGATAGATCGATTTGTAGAAAAAGAAATTTAAAACTTGGGTGTTAGCTTGTCACGGGATTTCACAAAAACACAATCCCCAGTGAATGTCCCATCAACACACAGTATTTCATCAGAGGGACACCATAATATACACGGTACACCCGCCCACTCACAACATAAACAACAACATACCTGTCTCTTTTCAGGATCCCCAACTGTCTCAAATGCCTTGCCGAGGACTTTAAACGCCCCATCAGCTCCAGGATGGCTCGTCTTATCAGGGTGGACTAGGATTGCCATTTGTCGGTATGATTTCTTAATATCCACCTGGCGAGTTAAATGGTATGTGAGACGTGTCAATGAACAGGAATATAATACATTAGTAAAGTGTGACGTAAAGTCGGATATCTGTATTTGTCACACAAAATAGAAGCAGCGTGCGAGACGTCATGTGTAGTATGAAAAATCTGTACACATGGAGTTGATTATTGACAAAGTATTGACAATGTACCTGGTTTGCATCTGGATGTACACAGAAGATAGCGTAGGGGTTGCTGTTCCCCACTAAAGTGTCTCGGTACATCTCATATAGTCGGGTCATCATAGTTTCAACATCTGCAGCAAACTCTTCAGGAGATATCAGGCCTGAGTCGAACTCCTGGGAGAGGGGGAGATGTGATAAAGAGTCTTTATAGAGGGGGAATTTTGGGAGGAAGAGAGATATTATCTGCATGATCCCGCTTGGTCGATTTATAGAAAAAGAAATTTAAAACTTGGGTGTTAGCTTGTCACGGGAAATCACAAAACACAATCCTCAGAAAATGTCCCACCCACACACAAAAACAACATACCTGTCTCTTCTCAGGATCCCCAACTGTCTCAAATGCCTTGCCCAGGACCTTAAATGCTCCATCAGCTCCAGGATGGCTCGTCTTATCAGGATGGACTAGAATTGCCATTTGTCGGTATGATTTCTTTATATCCACCTAGTGAGTTACATGGTGTGTGAGACGTGTCATTGAACAGGAATATAAAACATGATATCTGTACTTGTACCACAAAAAAGAAACAGCGTGTGCAACTTTCCAAGAGTCTAAGTATGGCAAATCTGTATTTATGTTAGTTGCAAAATGGATTTGATTATTTAGTCAATATTTACAAAATGATTATTGTACCTGATTTGCATCTGGATGTACACAGAAGATAGCGTAGGGGTTGCTGTTCCCCACCAGGTGATTCACACACTCCTCAGCTGGGAAATAATAGGGTAATTAGCGGAGTCAATTAGCAGGGGTAATTAGCGGGGGTTATTAGTGGGGGATCCAATTATTGGGGGATCCAATTAGTGTTTTGACAATAATGCTGAAATATGCTACGCAAGAAGCTGAAATAATACACTGCAACTAGTAACTAGGGAAGTAAGTAGTAACCCAACTAGCTGATCAACACTATCACATACTTGTTTTGGGTATGTCCTGGGTGAACCCCTCGCCCGGTTCCCGTTTCGGTCCCGGAGGGGATCCTGTACCTGGCCTCCTTCTGAACAAACCATCCTCCTCTCCCTCTTCTTCCCCCGGTCCAGGGGGTGGAGGGGCAGCTTTTCCATAAACCACAAAGTTCTTTACACCTGAAGTAGTTGTTCAGTCTTCAGCCACTACTAGAGGAAAATAAGATTGTGTGTATGAGTGGCCCCAGGCCCAGTTCCCCGATTTTATTCATGTGCCTGGGATTTTCTGAAACAGCATACTGGTGTAGAAAAGGAAATAGAGTAGACTGCATAATTTTACAAGAGAAAAGTGGGGACTGGGGAAAGAGAAGAGACTGCTGTACCAGTCATGATTTGTATACTACAGGTGCTAAAAACCAATTACAGATGCAAGCACTGTCCCTAATTATTTAGGGCAGTCTAGATTCCTGTCTCTTTCATAGTTAGAGACCTATCCTTTGGAGCCATTTGCGCCCCCCTCCCTTTACTCACCTATACAGAAGTACACACAGAACAGAATAGGAGTCTTGACACACCACCATACTGCCTGAGGTGAAGAGAGTTATACAAAACCTGGTAACTTATTAACATTTCATATCACCATTCTGAAACCCGCTGAAACCTCCCGCAAAACACAAATGTAAAGGATGCTTAGACATTATAACAAACCTTGAGGACTGTTTTAATGAGGATGAACACGAGACATGAGACGAGGAGGAGGACGTTAAGTGAGATGTTTACAATGCTTCCCCATGAGACCATCCGAAATCAGAGCAGAGAGTAGCACCCCAGAGAGAAAGGGAACTAGAGTACCCCAGAGAGGGAGAGAGGATTTTGGTGGCGGGGGTACTCTTAGGTTAGATCAGCAGAGCATTCGTTGTGTTATCGTCTCACCCCTCCACCGGCCTTATCATGCTAGCTAAAGTGGGGAGATAATGGTTGTCAAGAACAGTTATGGAGAGAGTGGTTGCTATGGGCAGGGAGTTAATGGTTGTTATGGAGAGGGAGAAGCCTGTCACGGCGGTGTAGCAGTGATAATCATGATACAACAGATAAAGGCAGGTTTTACATTTGTGGTCTGATATATATTGTACGAGTGAGTAAGAGAATCTATGACATTACTATAGGTATCAACTATCAATGGTAATATAAACTTGTTGCACCTTTCACAGATTACAACGTAGCAGCGGACAGTAAAAAAGATAGCCCTTTATTGTCCTTCTCTCTCTCATAACACCAGTCACCATGCTCTTCTCTCTATCTCTCTTTCCTTCTTTATCTCCCCCTCTCTTTCCCTCCCCTCTCTTTATTCCTCTTTTCACATGTAGAGTCGGCCGCTGAGTTTATGGTTTGCTTTGTGCTTCTTCTTCTTCTTCTTGTGTTTCTTGTGCTTCTTCCGTTCCGGGGAGGAATCGGAGGACCCTGATCCAGATGAAATAGCAGCAGCAGGAGAAGGGTTCTTCTCTACTATCGCCTAGTAGGAAGAATGGTTATTAATCGGCGCAATATTATATCGCCTGCCGGGGCAGCTTTCAGTCAAGATCAATTTAGGGAAAGGTGTCGAAGGCGATATGTCAGAACAATTAACAATTGACTGTCAACTCTAAATTAATCACAGGGAACAATCAATAATTCTGTTCTTACGTTATTCAATTTCCGTCCGTATAACGTTCTCCTCAATTTCTTGCTGATCGGCTTCAGGTGCATGAAATTACAAAACCCTGAAAGGACAAAATTAACTCTGGGTCTACCGGGGAAATAAACATTATTTAGTTCCCAGAGAAAGGGGGACAAACAAACATACTTCTCCATTATATATCACTCAGATATTATCAGGTGGGCCTATAACACCGTGGTGAAATGTGTTACACTTACACACACGCTCTGCCGCCCTTTATTTGGTGAACTGCAACACTAGGTAAATCTTCCTAGATGCTACAAGGGGGAGGCGGGCGGGTCGTTATATTGTACCGAGATATAGATATTTGGGGTATAAAATATAGAATCAGAGAGAGGGAGAGAGAGAAGGAGAGAGTGAGAGAGAGAGAGAGAATATAGAGCGAAAGTGAGAAGATATATCGGAGTCATACCTGCACGGGAGCACTCGCCCATTTCATATTGCCTACAGCAGGCCTCACGGAAATCCGTTACCGGCGATAGTTCAGCTCGGATTGGCGCACCGTTATACCTTGAGGTGAAGGGTAGATTCAAATTCAAATTAAAAAGTATCGAAGAGTTTAATTTTAATGCAAAATATCTTGAAACTATAATCCTTAGCTATAGATTCTTGTCTAGACGGGTGCCTGTCAAGTAACTATATCTCTGCTGAGAGCTCTGCCACACCCTACCACCCACGAAGATCAGAGGAATGTGAGTCTCCCTCCCTAGTTCCCTCTTTAAAAAACTAAATATGCTATCACGCTACCACCCCCTTTAAAAACAATCGGGTGCCCCCCCCCCATTTTAATAGGACCCACTGTAAAACCTAACGTGTAGAACATACCATCGGTTGTTGAGCGCCTGTACACACGGTTTAGATGAGACTTCTTTAACAAACTTTATGTACACATTTCCCATCAAGTGATCACCCAGATTGTCACACACATTCATTTCGTCAATCTCACCTGGCAGAGAGAATATCATGATGGTTAAAGTTTTTATTATTCTCTCTGGGCTGTACAAATGAACAAGATGGGGATTATTATCATGGTTAGGAAATTATAAATCATTCTTGTTTCATTTGTTGTTTCTAGATAGATTTGTTATTAAAACACAAATATTGGCCCTCCTTACCGTATTCCTCTTCTATCTCGACAAAGACATCCTCGAAAAAAGTATCAAAGTTATCTTGGAGCTGGTTGTCAGAGTAAGGTGAAACTGAAGAGAAGGATAGGAAAATTTTAAATAGCAATCGACAGAATGATTAATGAAATCACATCTCCCGCCCTTTTCATATTTATTATGTGGCCAAAATTACCCAGAAAGTACAGCAAACACGGAAACCATTATACTGTCCTTTAGTATTTTGTACAGTAATTCAGAACATAATATTTAAATAAGCAGCTGCTCTTACTTCCAAGTCCAGCTGGATCAAGTATGGCGTTAGTGACGGCAGGTGATTTGTACATGTTGACCAGCACGATTGTCTGGGAAAATGTGGGCCGATTGTGTATTCGGGTACAGGTATCTCCATGCCTACAGGCACCTATCTTAAAATAAAATGTGCAGTTAACTTTGTCCTTCTCCGTACCAAATATGGATGCCAGGTATTCCGCCATCCTAAATCGAGGTGGGGGAATGTTAGTATGTTAACATTAATCCTAGATCAAGGTGAGGGAATTTTAATACAGTTAACATAGTTAACATACGTACATATGTATGA
>AVPN01000217.1:48601-61740 GCA_000695325.1 Pleurobrachia bachei | reverse complement strand
TAGTTTTCGCGGCGAGCAAGTGGAAAATATACGCCGCGCCCCGGCCCCGCAGCAAGAAAATCCGGCCCACAAAAAATTCAAAACCGAACATTAATTTTTTTTTAAATTTGCAACCGTGACCTGTTTCGAACAACCACAGGCCTGTCTGAGCAGTGAGCTGTTCAAAACAGGTCTTAAATCTTAGCATTTAATTCAGGGGGTTGCAGTCGCGACCCTCCATGTGGGTCCAGGGTCGACCAGCGGGGTGGGGGGGGTAGGGGTGGAGCCCCAAGTGTCGCCCTAGCCCCTATGATTGAATTTAGGGATCGTCTCCGAGAGATGTACTTGAAGTCAACTCCGGGTCCGTTTGGAGCTTAACCCTTGCAGATTTTGGACAGTTGTTTCAGAACATGGCGCTCTCTGTGCATGTGCCTCTGTATGGGCTAAAAGTCAAGGAAACTCTTTCCCGGTAGCCCAAGTCCTGAAAGCCTGGTAAAATTTCGCCGTATCTGCTTCAACTCGCCAATTTCACCAACCGATGACGGGTTCCACAAGGCAGAATAATATTCAAGGAATAGGCGAATAAAACGTTTTGTAAAGAGTTTCCTTAACCTGATCTGTATTTGAATACGCCCAGAATCCAGTTTAAAACCCTTAATCGATCTGTGACTTCAACGACCCATCCTCTACCAGGATAACACCAAGATCCTTTGTAACCGGAGAGGGTGTCAAACATACCCTGCTAGATGTTTCATAAAAGTGATGGCCCGCTGTTAAAGGAAGCTCGTCCACTCTCACTTTAAGTTGTAGCTGTTCACTTCAAACTCGTGCGTGTGTGTGTGATGTTGTGGTGCAAAACAATTTTGCCCACGACAAAGTAAAAAGGGGGGGGTGAGTAGTTAAAAAAGGACTCGACTAAACTGATGTTAATTAGAAAACTCATTGGTAGTGCCGTGTCACGTGTCAGTATCACACTAGCTGGACGCACGGGCCACGACCCCACGTATTATACTTGAAAGTAAGGAAGATCACAGCGCTATGACAACATAGTCCTGTACCGGAGTCGAGGTGCTTTTTGGGTAAATGAGGAAGTGATTTTAAATAATTTTGCAATCCACTTGCACTCGTAAAATTTTATTTTCTAGCCACAATCTGACCCTTTTATCACCTGCTCACTTTGTAGTAGAGATTACTTTTGTGTTTAAGAGAATGTAAAAAAGTAATTATACCTTCAAGTTTATCTACAACCGCATTTTGAACCATTGAACCATTGAACCGAACTAACCGAATTTAATTATTTAGTAGGCAAGGGAACTCGGGGCCGCAACCATGACCGACTTTGCCCTCGACGAGACGGCTCTGCCCATCGCCAATGCTTTTAACAAGGGCCTCGAGGGAAAGCGGAAAGACCGTGATAACCAGTTGTACACGATCGAATCTGAGATCAAGGAAAAGAGGGCAAGGGTTGAGGCTATGTCGGAACATCTGAAGAACGTTCAGCAGGAATTGAACATTACCCAGAATTTAGTCTCTGCTCGAGTGAAGGAGATTGAATCGGAGCATCACATGAGGATGATGGCTGAGCGGGAACACGGCCGGTTCAATCTGAACATAAAACGGAAAAAGGGCGCTGTTGAGGAGATAAAAGATCGACAGAACTCCCATGAAAACAGCTTGTTCCGGTACAGTCAGAAGATTGAGCAGATCAAACAGCAAATGAAGTGGAGCCAGAAGGAATTGGAGGACTGGCTTGAAGAGGCATCTCATCGGGATGAGGACGCCATGACACTGATGAAGTATGCCAAGATACTACTACGATTCTGCTTCCTCAACTGTAACTTTGAACTTTTCAACTGCCTGGACAAGACGAAAAAGAAGAAGTTGTTAGAGGCGGAAGTCACCAACACCCTTACTACCCAGGTATGATATTCTGTAGGTCTCTCTTTTTCTCCTCCCCCCCTCTCTCTCTATCTCCATTTCTTTATCTCACTCGCACACTCTTACTCACTCCCCGACCCCTTCTTTTTCTCAGATAGAGCTTGATAAGACTGCTGAAGCGTTCAAAAAAGCCCACGATGATCGACTGGAAGTTCTAGAACAATGGGAAACGATTATTAGTGAGTATTGCACCTTCATTTAGACCCCAATTTTCATGGGGGGTAATAGCTCGGTAAATCGAGGGGAACAAAATATGGGAATATTGTTAGTTTTCTATGTATAGTGAGGGAAGTAATCCGTCCTTTTACGAATTCCGGTAATTCAGGGGCCCGGGAAATCGTTACCAAGTTTACTAAAATTGTGATACTTACAGCCCAGATGCAGCGGCGAGACGAAGAAATGGAGAGGTGTGCAAATGAATTGCAAGCCCTTAAAGAAATGATCAAAGTTACTGAAACTATGATGATGGAGAAACAACAGTTTCTGGAACAGGAACAACAAAATAATCACGAAAAGGAGAAAGTCGTTGACGTGGCGGAGAGACAGGTAAAATATATCGGTTACTTTTAGAGTGGGTAGTTTGGGTAGAGTTTAGTGTACTGGCGGGTGTAACTGTAATGAATTGATTTACTATTTTCGAATACTTCCCCTTAATTACGCCAACTTTTGTTCTTATATCTATTCTTCACAGGTGGCCAAGATAAGGCTGGAATACCAGGATGCTGAAAATGCCCGAGTTCAGTTTAAAGATGAGGTATTGTTAAAATTTATTTTATTCTCTTTTTGGTCTGTGCAAGAGACTGTGCGAATTTCACTTTTTGTCATCTCTAATTCACAATTTTTCGTAATCAATCTTTGCAACTTTATGACATGCCTCGCTTGTTTGTGACTAAACCAAGTGAGGCGAGGGGAGATAAACCACCTGAAGAAGGAAATCCGGGCCAAAGAAGAGAAATTGGCACTTGTCAAAAAGAATGTCGAGGAGGCCAAGTCAACCCTGAATGAGGCCATGGACTCGACACTATCGGCCGAGGAACGGGCAATTCTTGCCGACCAGTACCTTGATAAAGAGGAACAGAGAGTGACAGAGATCGAGAAAGAAATCCGAAGATTGAGAGAGCAACAGGTGCGTCATTTTAGCAGCTTAATAAGTAAAGTAAGTAATGACTACGTGTGTTAACTGTTAAGCAGTCGAATTCAAAATGTTGTGTAAGACATACGGTCACACATTTCAGTCTCACTCTGCATCGGTGTAACGCGCCCTTCGTTTCTTGTGGGCTATGTCGCGCGCGCTGTTTGGTTGCCATAGACATTTCAACAGAGAGGGAGAGGAAGACAGTGCTGAAGAAGATAAACTGAAATATTATGCTAACTTAATCTTCCTTTTCAGTTTAAGAAAAACGAGATTCTCCAGTCATTAAAAACACAATCAGGAAACAAACAAGCTGAGATCCAAGGCTCCCAAGCTGCCTCGAAAAATTTGAGCAGTAAGCTAAATAAAATTGACCAGGAGGCGTTGAAACAACATGAAATTATCTACAACCAGGTATTCTTTTTAGCTAATTTGGTTCTTGAGATAATTGGATTTCCGGGTCCGATATTCCGGCCTATCAGTTTTGCCACTATCTTCCTAAATCTCCCAATCATTTTCCTAGGATTTCCAACTGCAAGTTCTCGAGAGGAAGGTGGCCCGACTTCAGGGTGAACGAAGCGATGAAGAGCGAGAGGCACTCTCTGATCGAATCAAACAGCTGACGGAACAGCACGACAAAGTTGCAGAAACGAAAGTGTTCCTCGAGGATCAGATGAAGAAACTGAATGATGATCTGAGGAGAGCCAAGAGAGACCTCCAGAAAAGCTCAGGGGATAAGGGATACCTTGCTACCAAGATTGACGAATTGAACCTACATAATGACAGTTCCCAGCGGTCTCTCAAGAAGTTGATTTCTGAGAAAGATGACCTGATGGTGGAGCACAATATTCTGAAGTTAGAGCTGAAACGACTCCGGGAGTCTCTGAACCACCAAGCGGACGGAGTTTTGTCTCTAGACAAAAAGCGACTCCAACTGCAGAAAGCCATGGACGAAAGAAAGTATGACATTCACATTCATAAAGATATGTTGAGCCAGCAGATAAAACATGCTAGCACGGAGAAAGGGAAGATAAGTGCTGAGTTGCACGAGAGATGTAGCCAGATTGACAAGTTGAGAAAGAGGTATGAGATAGTTATGACGGCAATGGCACCCCCTGAGGGAGAGGAAGAACACTCAGCTGCCTATTACGTCATCTCCGCTGCTCAGGTTCGTTGGATCTTCTCTCGTGATGTAAATCTACCCTCCCCACAGACTTGTCTAACCCTTTGTAACGATCTCTTGTCAGCGTACAAAGGGATTATTTCGTAACCCTAATCCGACCCCAGATTTTAATGTTTCACAACTTAACTCTTCGAAATGTAATTGTCCTCCCCTATTCCAGGAGAAAGAGGCTCTGCAGAGAGAAGGCGATGAGTTGGATGCCAATATAAGGAAGGCTGAAAAGGAGATCCATGCCCTGGAAAATACAATTAAAGTTATGAACGCTAGGAATAGCATGTACAGAAGCAACTTTACTAAGGTCGAACAATCGAGTAAGTAATACAGCATTTTGAGTTTGAAATTACACCTTTATAACATTCATGAGTAGTATAATACTCGCAGAAACTATCCTTCCCAACTTATTGTGTTACTAATCCAACTGAACAACTTCCCATCAGGTGAAGATCTGGAGGAAGAGCGAACATTAGAGGAACAGAGACGAGCTGTGATGGACAAATACAAGTACAAGCGGCGTCAGGTCAGGGAGCTCCAGGAGGACCTGGACGCTATGTCTAGGACCTACGATAATCTAAGTGCAGAAGAGGCAACCATTGCGGGACAGGTAAATAGGAAATGTTTAGCAGTTTGGTATGGTGTACTACAGTTTGGTATTATAGTGAACTGTAAGCTGTAAGCAAGATCTAAGGAATTGATAAATTTCACATTGTCACCTTTCACCAACTTACTTTTCCCACTTTCCCAATTTCTTTTGTTTAGGTTGGTGACGCAGAGTCCCGTCTAGAAATGGGTAAGAAACAGCATGGTGACCAGATGTCCAAACTGGACAGGGTCTCCAAACAACTGGTCCGGTATGCCCGAGAAGTCCGAACAAACAAGGGCAAAACAACCCACACCAAGGAAGAAGACGATATCGATGTTAGGGACATGGCCGATTTTAACAAATCCATCTCGAAGGATCTGGTTGGATCCATCCAGAATTATCCCGAGGCATTCTCGACACTGTCCAACTTGTTGTACCAGGCCAGTATTCCCATTCCAAGTGTGACTGGACCGGGAACGGGGGGATCTAGGGCGAGCAGTAGGGCGAGTAGCAGTTCCTCCATTGTATCGGCAAGGAGCGATGTTAGCAGTGTGAAATCCGCGGTGAGGCTGGGAGTCACCTCGCCTACCCGTAAGTAGTATTTGGATTTCCTTATCTAATGAATAATTTTACTTTTTACCAATTTACTTCTTAGGGACCAACTTATAAAAAAGTACTTGGGTTACTTCATAGTTCATTGCTACTAATGCTAATTTTAATAACACATTCCTAGTGTTAATCACATTTGTGTTTCAGTTCAACTCGGAAAGCTGAGCCCGAAGTAAACTGGACAGAGGAGATGAACTCCAACTACGAAACAATACCACCTCGAGATTTTCACCGCCATTATATTTGGTGTTTTGTCAACAAACTCTTTTGTGTGTAGTTTTGCGACTGTGTTTTACCCGAAAACTCTTTGAGAGAGATGAGAGATTTTTAGATGAAATAGTGTTTATCATGAGCCAGTGGAACTGAAGAGATACAGTGAGATACAGTGTGGATGTATTATAATTGTGTATTATATGTGTAAATATGATCGAAAACAGCAGCTTTTAGAGATAAAATTTCTCACAAATTGATGAAACGATGTAGACACCACCACTGCCTTTCTGAAAACCCATGGTTTTAATTTTTCTTTGGAAATGGGGCCCTGGTTTGTTTTGTTTAAATGCAGGGAAACAGGGTCGAGCAAGGCTAGGCTGTCTGATTGTCTGGCGGTGCCGACCTGATAAATAATAATATTTGAGCTTTTCATTGAAATTTGAAAAGCTTGAAAGTTTCAAGGTGTCCGTATTTTGTGGACTGGATCTCGCACGGTATGGACTCACCCACAAGCTCCTGTCAGTGCAATTCCTGCCAACTCTCTTCGCTCCTGTCAGTGCAATTCCTGCCCACTCTCTTCGCTCATGTCAGTGCAATTCCTGTCCACTCTCCTCGCTCCTGTCAACACAATTCCTGCCCACTCTCTTCGCTCCTGTCAGTGCAATTCCTGCCCACTGCTACTAGAACATGCATAGAAAGTTTCGTGTCAAAATATTAAACGGTGTGGACACAGTTCGATCATAACAGTGGTGCAAGGGCAGCCCCTGAACCATTTGCCCTTGCACATTGCCTGCCCCTGCACCACATTCCATTTTTTGCACGGCTCTAACTAACTAATTAGTTAATTTTGACTATTCCCACTTTTCGAACATCATCTTATCTGATTGAAGAACATTCCTACAAAGTTTCAAGTCGATATTTTAAGCAGAACGGAAAATAGAATTTGGTGCAGGGGCGCGGTACAGGGGACCGCGCACGCAATGTGCAGGGGCACGGTGCCCTTGCACCGTTTTTAATTAACTATAATTAATTAATTAATTAAAAATTCAAAAATCCGCCAACGTCATGACACAAAGGAATACTACAAGAACATGCCTACAAAATTTCAAGTCGATATCTCAAAAAAAACACTATTCTTTGTTCTTAATAGGGCCGGCATTTTTGGGTTTTTGTGCAGGGGCAAATTTTTTTTCTTCGTTTTTTGCTGTTTTCTTCGGGTCGGAGGTGCCTGCCGGCACCTAAATGTACTATGTCTGTAATGGTGTACTACAGTTTGGTATAGTGTAATGAATGTAAGGAAGATAAATGTCACCTATCACCAATGTACTAGTTTGACAACATACCAATTCTTTTTGTTTAGGTTGGTGACGCAGAATCCCGTCTAGAAATGGGTAAGAAACAGCACGGTGACCAGATGTCCAAATTGGACCGGGTCTCCAAACAACTGGTCCGGTATGCTCGAGAAGTCCGAACAAACAAGGGCAAAACAACCCACACCAAGGAAGAAGACGATATCGATGTTAGGGACATGGCCGATTTTAACAAATCCATCTCGAAGGATCTGGTTGGATCCATCCAGAATTATCCCGAGGCATTCTCGACTCTGTCCAACTTGTTGTACCAGGCCAGTATTCCAATTCCGAGTGTGACTGGGCCAGGAACGGGGGGATCTAGGGCGAGCAGTAGGGCGAGTAGCAGCTCTTCCATAGTATCAGCAAGGAGCGATGTTAGCAGTGTGAAATCCGCGGTGAGGCTGGGAGTCACTTCGCCAACTCGTAAGTAGTATTTGGATTTACTTGTCTGTAGAATAATTCGACCAATTTACTACCACTTCATTGAGCTGTTAATGTTGACTAAATGATCACATTTTTGTTTCAGTTCAACTTGGAAAGCTGAGCCCGAAGTAAGCTGGACAGAGGAAATCGACTCCAACTGATATACGTAACATTACCACCTTGAGATTTTCACCGCCATTTGGTGTTTTGCTTTTGTCAACAGACTCTTTTGTGGTTTTGCGACTGTGTTTTACCCGAAAACTCTTTGAGAGAGAGATGAGAGATTTTTAGATGAAAAAGTATTTATGTGCCAGTGGAACTGAAGAGATAGATACAAAGAGATACAGTGAGGATGTATTATAATTGTGTATTATATGTGTAAATATGATCGGAAACAGCAGCTTTTAGAGATAGCGTTTCTCACAAATTGATGAAACGATGTAGACACCACCACTGCCTTTCTGAAAACCCGTGGTTTTAATTTTTATTTGGTAATGGGGCCCTGGTTGTTTTGGTCAAACACGGGGAAACAGGGTTGGACAAGGAAAGCCCTGGTCGGCTGTCAGACTGTCAGTGTCTGGCGATCTGATCTGATCTGAAGAAGGAGTCCACTGTCCGTATTTTGTGGACTCATTTTCGCACGGTAAAGACTCACCCAAAAGCTCCTGTCAGTGCATTGGCAGCTAAGCTAGGTACAGGGAATTTCACGTCGTGCCCCTATCAGTGCAATTCCTGCCCACTCTCCTCACTCCTGTCAGTGCAATTCCTGCCCACTCTTCTCACTCCTGTCAGTGCAATTCCTGCCCACTCTCCTCACTCCTGTCAACACAATTCCTGCCCACTCTCTTCGCTCCTGTCAGTACAATTCCTGCCCACTCTCCTCACTCCTGTCAGTGTAATTCCTGCCCACTCTCTTCGCTCCTGTCAATGCAATTCCTGCCCACTCTCTTAGCTCCTGTCAGTGCAATTCCTGCCCACACTCTTCGCTCCTGTCAGTGCAATTCCTGCCCACTCTCCTCACTCCTGTCAGTGCAATTCCTGCCCACTCTCCTCACTCCTGTCAGTGCAATTCCCGCCCGCTCTCTTCGCTCCTGACAGTGCAATTCCTGCCCACTCTCTTCGCTCCTGTCAGTGCAATTCCTGCCCACTCTCTTCGTTCTTGTCAGTGCAATTCCTGCCCACTCTCCTCGTTCCTGTCAGTGCAATTCCTGCCCACTCTCTTAACTCCTGTCAGTGCAATTCCTACTCACTCTCTTCGCCCCTCTCAGTGCAATTCCTGCCCACTCTCTTCACTCCTGTCAGTGCAATTCCTGCCCACTCTCTTCGCTCCTCTCAGTGCAATTCCTGCCCACTCTCTTCGCTCCTTTCAGTGCAATTCCTGCCCTCTCTCTTCGCTCCTTTCAGTGCAATTCCTGCCCACTCTCCTCGCTCCTGATCCTGTCAGTGCAATTCCTGCCCACTCTCTTCGCTCCTGTCAGTGCAATTCCTGCCCACTCTCTTCGCTCCTGTCAGTGCAATTCCTGCCCACTCTCTTCGCTCCTGTCAGTGCAATTCCTGCCCACTCTCTTCGCTCCTGTCAGTGCAATTCCTGCCCACTCTCTTCGCTCCTGTCAGTGCAATTCCTGCCCACTCTCTTCGCTCCTGTCAGTGCAATTCCTGCCCACTCTCTTCGCTCCTGTCAGTGCAATTCCTGCCCACTCTCTTCGCTCCTGTCAGTGCAATTCCTGCCCACTCTCTTCGCTCCTGTCAGTGCAATTCCTGCCCACTCTCTTCGCTCCTGTCAGTGCAATTCCTGCCCACTCTCTTCGCTCCTGTCAGTGCAATTCCTGCCCACTCTCTTCGCTCCTGTCAGTGCAATTCCTGCCCACTCTCTTCGCTCCTGTCAGTGCAATTCCTGCCCACTCTCTTCGCTCCTGTCAGTGCAATTCCTGCCCACTCTCTTCGCTCCTGTCAGTGCAATTCCTGCCCACTCTCTTCGCTCCTGTCAGTGCAATTCCTGCCCACTCTCTTCGCTCCTGTCAGTGCAATTCCTGCCCACTCTCTTCGCTCCTGTCAGTGCAATTCCTGCCCACTCTCTTCGCTCCTGTCAGTGCAATTCCTGCCCACTCTCTTCGCTCCTGTCAGTGCAATTCCTGCCCACTCTCTTCGCTCCTGTCAGTGCAATTCCTGCCCACTCTCTTCGCTCCTGTCAGTGCAATTCCTGCCCACTCTCTTCGCTCCTGTCAGTGCAATTCCTGCCCACTCTCTTCGCTCCTGTCAGTGCAATTCCTGCCCACTCTCTTCGCTCCTGTCAGTGCAATTCCTGCCCACTCTCTTCGCTCCTGTCAGTGCAATTCCTGCCCACTCTCTTCGCTCCTGTCAGTGCAATTCCTGCCCACTCTCTTCGCTCCTGTCAGTGCAATTCCTGCCCACTCTCTTCGCTCCTGTCAGTGCAATTCCTGCCCACTCTCTTCGCTCCTGTCAGTGCAATTCCTGCCCACTCTCTTCGCTCCTGTCAGTGCAATTCCTGCCCACTCTCTTCGCTCCTGTCAGTGCAATTCCTGCCCACTCTCTTCGCTCCTGTCAGTGCAATTCCTGCCCACTCTCTTCGCTCCTGTCAGTGCAATTCCTGCCCACTCTCTTCGCTCCTGTCAGTGCAATTCCTGCCCACTCTCTTCGCTCCTGTCAGTGCAATTCCTGCCCACTCTCTTCGCTCCTGTCAGTGCAATTCCTGCCCACTCTCTTCGCTCCTGTCAGTGCAATTCCTGCCCACTCTCTTCGCTCCTGTCAGTGCAATTCCTGCCCACTCTCTTCGCTCCTGTCAGTGCAATTCCTGCCCACTCTCTTCGCTCCTGTCAGTGCAATTCCTGCCCACTCTCTTCGCTCCTGTCAGTGCAATTCCTGCCCACTCTCTTCGCTCCTGTCAGTGCAATTCCTGCCCACTCTCTTCGCTCCTGTCAGTGCAATTCCTGCCCACTCTCTTCGCTCCTGTCAGTGCAATTCCTGCCCACTCTCTTCGCTCCTGTCAGTGCAATTCCTGCCCACTCTCTTCGCTCCTGTCAGTGCAATTCCTGCCCACTCTCTTCGCTCCTGTCAGTGCAATTCCTGCCCACTCTCTTCGCTCCTGTCAGTGCAATTCCTGCCCACTCTCTTCGCTCCTGTCAGTGCAATTCCTGCCCACTCTCTTCGCTCCTGTCAGTGCAATTCCTGCCCACTCTCTTCGCTCCTGTCAGTGCAATTCCTGCCCACTCTCTTCGCTCCTGTCAGTGCAATTCCTGCCCACTCTCTTCGCTCCTGTCAGTGCAATTCCTGCCCACTCTCTTCGCTCCTGTCAGTGCAATTCCTGCCCACTCTCTTCGCTCCTGTCAGTGCAATTCCTGCCCACTCTCTTCGCTCCTGTCAGTGCAATTCCTTCCCACTCTCTTCGCTCCTGTCAGTGCAATTCCTGCCCACTCTCCTCGCTCCTGGCAGTGCAATTCCTGCCCACTCTCTTCGCTCCTGTCGGTGTAATTCCTGCCTACTCTCCTCGCTCCTGGCAGTGCAATTCCAGCCCACTCTCTTCGCTCCTGTCGGTGTAATTCCTGCCCACTCTCTTCGCTCCTGTCAGTACAATTCCTGCCCACTCTCTTCGCTCCTGTCAGTACAATTCCTGCCCACACTTTTCGCTCCTTTCATTGTAATTCCTGCCCACTCTCTTCGCTCCTGTCAGTGCAATTCCTGCCCACTCTCTTAGTTCCTGTCAGTGCAATTCCTGCCCACTCTCTTCGCTCCTGTCAGTACAATTCCTGCACACTCTCTTCGCTCCTGTCAGTGCAATTCCTACCCACTCTCTTCGCTCCTGTCAGTGCAATTCCTGCCCTCTCTCTTCGCTCCTGTCAGCGCAATTCCTGCCCACTCTCTTCGCTCCTGTCAGTACAATTCCTGCCCACTCTCCTCACTCCTGTCAGTGCAATACCTGCCCACTCTCTTCGCTCCTGTCAGTGCAATACCTGTCTACTCTCCACGCTCCTATCAGTGCAATTTCTGCCAACTCTCCTTGCTCCTGTCAGTGCAATTCCTGCACACTCTCTTTACTCCTGTCAGTGCAATTCCTGCCCACTCTCTTCACTCCTGTCAGTGCAATTCCTGCCCACTCTCTTCGCTCCTGTCAGTGCAATTCCTGCCCACTCTCTTCGCTCCTGTCAGTGCAATTCCTGCCCACTCTCTTCGCTCCTGTCAGTGCAATTCCTGCCCACTCTCTTCGCTCCTGTCAGTGCAATTCCTGCCCACTCTCTTCGCTCCTGTCAGTGCAATTCCTGCCCACTCTCTTCGCTCCTGTCAGTGCAATTCCTGCCCACTCTCTTCGCTCCTGTCAGTGCAATTCCTGCCCACTCTCTTCGCTCCTGTCAGTGCAATTCCTGCCCACTCTCTTCGCTCCTGTCAGTGCAATTCCTGCCCACTCTCTTCGCTCCTGTCAGTGCAATTCCTGCCCACTCTCTTCGCTCACGCGTGATACTGATACCTGACACTGTCATTGACAGCATAGGCCTCCCTCCGGCTTGATAGTTTCACTGTACCGAATAACCAATTAAAAACACAATGATTTATTCGAATTGAACGCTAAGAAATTGTATCAATATACAGGAGGCGTCACAATGTTAATATATTATATATAATTGTATATATTGATGTTCTTGACAGGGGCATAATAAAAAACTAAAACGAAAACCAACGCAGAATGATTTCCTCATCACTTCTCACTTGCACTCTCAGCTCCGAATTCTGTTCCAATTAGAAACCAAAACTATACATATCACCCCCATACATTCTTAGTCGTCCTGGTAATTGACTGAACTTCCAACACAATGCCAATTTAAATATCTTAAAGATGTTTTTGTATAATCATACTTAATCAAATATCATATAAATTGTTCATGTTGCAATTGTGAGTTGATTTTCAAATTACACACGAAAAACTATATTTTTCGGGTGTCGATGAGTATCTACAGAGCTTCGTAAAAGAAAACATTAAATTGTTCAACGATCTCAAGATTCTATCTCTCTAAATGTACACTAGATAATAAAAGAGACCTTGTGAGAGTTTTTATAATACAGCATCAAATTATTACATTGTCATTACAACGCATGATCTATACCGACTAAAAGTTTGTTATGCATGATACGTGGAATATAGTGATCCCAAATAATCACGTGATATTTCATAAAATATTTGATATTACTCATTGCAGATCTAAGGAAAAATAAATCAGTTTCTAAAAATCTAACTATCAGCTGCACGCATTTCTCGAACAGATCAATAGCTGCCCGGCCTACTGACACACACACTCACACACTGACACGATCCGTCTTACGGGACAATTTGGGAGAGGGGAATACTTGCAGCGTGCCTTTCTGTACAGTAAAACAAATCCTCTCAGAACTGTCAGAGCATTGTCCTGACCCATTCTCGTTTTGCGCGAGAACAGAGGTCAGAGCATATGGCGAGACAGTTTCAGACTATACTGCACGGAAAGACGTGCGATATAACGTCTTCCCGACCCCAAACTCTTGACCGTTACTTCGACATTTTCGAAATGAACCACCCAATTTTAAAATCACCGTCATATATCTTAAAGTGAGAGTGGACCGGATCAGAATTGGACAAGTTTGTTGTAGGTAGTAGAGATTGGCTTTCTGAGCATTTTGTGTTTTCGCCGCTCAAAATCGACCTACCCATCACTGAGATATTTTTGTTATGTTGGGAGAACTCCT
>AVPN01000217.1:35979-48587 GCA_000695325.1 Pleurobrachia bachei | reverse complement strand
ACAATCGTGGTGTTTTACTAACACATTCTGAATATAAGCAGTGAGGTTGATATGTCTATTCACAGAAGCAGGGCAATGTAAGCCGCGATATTGGAAATTTAAAGAATGTGTTAGTAAAACACAAGGATTGTTTCTTGATCAAGCAGGAATTCTCCCAACATAACAAACGTATCTCAGTAATGGGTGGGTCGATTTTGAGCGGGAAAAACGCAAAATGCTCAGAAAGCCAATCTCTACTACCTACAACAAACTTGTCCAATTCTGATCCGGTCTACTCTCACTTTAACAACACATTAACATCTTCATCGAATCTCAAGCTCAAGAGTCGAAGGGGATAAAAAGTCCGCTGAAAGACAAAAAAGAAACACAATTTCTCTTTCTTGTACACTTCTCAGGCATCAGTCTCTTTATTGGTGAATTCAACCGTCTCAAAGTCTATTAATAGCTGTTCTCTGAAAAGAGGTTGGGTTAGGGAGAGGAGGGTGGGGTTATTAAGTTAATTAGTTATGCAGTCATTGTTCAGCTCATGTTCATGCTTTGATCACCGGTTAGAGATTGAAAGGTGCTGTCTGGCAAGTAGAAAATGAAGACAAATTTTGTAACAAAAAAGGAAGAAGGATATGTACATGTTTTTAAGTAATATCTTGTCACATAAGGATATGGGATGAAAGGTGAAAAACAGAAGAATAAGAAAGAGACATAGTGGACTGAGGAGTTTTAGTTTGTAGATAGAACACCACCAGCATCAGATAAAGTTGTCAAACTGATTTCATAGGCATAGTACATAGCACGAGGTGCTGAAGCTAGCAAACAAAACCTCGTCCTATATCTGATCGTTGGTAACGAAATTTACCCTTCTCTTGCCAGTACACGAGGGATTATTTCGTAACCAAATCTGATCGGTAAAATATGAATTTCCCGACAGCTTTTTTTACAGATTTGTATCAGCTCAGGAAATTGAAAGTATACTTGATCATGCACACTTCATTATTTAGCACTGTTATACTGCACTAGCATGCTATGATATAGCACTGTTATACTGCACTAGCAATGTTATATAGCACTGCTATACTGCACTAGCAATGTTATATAGCACTGTTATACTGCACTAGCACTGTACTGCAGCTCATTATAGCTCTGAATGTAACCTTGTCCTTCAGTTGGTGCCGTTGACCCTGCAGCTGCAGGTGGTGCAGTTCCGGATGAACCCTCCAGGTCAATTAACGGAACATCATGGTTGTCACTAAGTGTAATTACATAATTACTGTGTGTCTCTGTGTGTTTAATAGTTACATAATTGAGGGTGCAGAAAGTTGTATAGTAATTGACATCCATGTGCTTTGCTGTTGTGCTAGTGTGATTTGAAAGATGGTCTTCACATGAAAAGTGAGTTTGATAGGGATTGAGAAACATTCCTGCCCACTCTCTTCGCTCCTGTCAGTGCAATTCCTGCCCACTCTCTTCGCTCCTGTCAGTGCAATTCCTGCCCACTCTCCTCGCTCACGCGTGATACCTGACACTGTCATTGACAGCATAGGCCTCCCTCCGGCTTGATAGTTTCACTGTACCGAATAACCAATTAAAAACACAATGATTTATTCGAATTGAACGCTAAGAAATTGTATCAATATACAGGAGGCGTCACAATGTTAATATATTATATATAATTGTATATATTGATGTTCTTGACAGGGGCATAATAAAAAACTAAAACGAAAACCAACGCAGAATGATTTCCTCATCACTTCTCACTCTCAGCTCCGAATTCTGTTCCAATTAGAAACCAAAACTATACATATCACTCCCATACATTCTTAGTCGTCTTGGTAATTGACTGAACTTCCAACACAATGCCAATTTAAATATCTTAAAGATGTTTTTGTATAATCATACTTAATCAAATATCATATAAATTGTTCATGTTGCAATTGTGAGTTGATTTTCAAATTACACACGAAAAACTATATTTGTCGGGTGTTCATGAGTATGATACTCAGTATCTACAGAGCTTCGTAAAAGAAAACAATAAATTGTTCAACGATCTCAAGATTCTATCTCTCTAAATGTACACTAGATAAAAGAGACTTTGTGAGAGTTTCTATAATACAGCATCAAATTATTACATTGTCATTACAACGCATGATCTATACCGACTAAAAGTTTGTTATGCATGATACGTGGGATATAGTGATCCCAAATAATCACGTGATATTTCATAAAATATTTGATATCTCACTGCAGATCTAAGGAAAAATAAATCAGTTTCTAAAAATCTAAATATCAGCTGCACGCATTTCTCGAACAGATCAATAGCTGCCCGGCCTACTGACACACACACACACACACTCACTGACACGATCCGTCTTACACGGTACAGTTTGGGAGAGGGGAAGACTTGGCCCGCCTTTCTGTGCAGTAAAACAAATCCTCTCAGACAACTGCACGGAAAGACGTACGATATAACGTCGTCCCGACTCCAAACTTTCAACCGTTACTTCGACATTTTCGAAATGAACCACCCAATTTTAAAATCACCGTCATATATATCTTAACAACACATTAACATCTTCATCGAATCTCAAGCTCAAGAGTCGAAGGGGATAAAAAGTCCGCTGAAAGACAAAAAAGAAACACAATTTCTCTTTCTTGTACACTAACAATATACTTCTCAGGCATCAGTCTCTTTATTGGTGAACTCAACCGTCTCAAAGTCTATTAATAGCTGTTCTCTGAAAGGAGGAGAGGTTGGGTTAGGGAGAGGAGGGTGGGGTTAATAAATCAATTAGTTATGCAGTCATTATTCAGCTCAGTCATGCTTTGATCACCGGTTAGAGATTGAAAGGTGCTGTCTGGCAAGTAGAAAATGAAGAACAGGAAGAAGGATATACATATTTTTAGGTAATATCTTGTCACATAAGGATATTGGATGAAATTGAAAGGTGAAAAACAGAAGAAAATAAAAGGAAGAGACAATAACAGTGGACTACGGAGTTAATGTAGATAGAAATAACACCACCAGCATCAGATAAAGTTGTTAAACTGATTTTATAGGCATAGCACATAGTGCGAGATGTTGCTAGCAAACAAAACCTCGTCCTATATATCTGATCGTCGGCTGTCTGGCGCCGCCGACCCCATTTAAGCGCACTGAATCAAACGGGGTATGGCGCCGCCATACAGATCGTCGGTAACGAAATTATCCCTCTCTTGCCAGTGCGTGAGGGGTTATTTCGTAACCAAATCTGATCGGCAAAATGGATAATGAATTTCCCGATAGCACTTTTTACAGATTTGTATCAGCTCAGGAAATTTAAAGTATATTACTTGAGTATGCACACTTCATTATTATATAGTACTTTCATACTGGACTAGCAATGTTATATAGCACTGTCATACTGCACTAGCACTGTACTGCAGCTCGTTAGCTCATGTGTGTAACCTTGTCCTTCAGTTGGTGCCGTTGACCCTGCAGCTGCAGGTGGTGCAGTTCCGGATGAACCCTCCAGGTCAATTAACGGAACATCATGGTTGTCACTAAGTGTAATTACATAATTACTGTGTGTCTCTGTGCATATAATTACATAATTGAGGGTGCGGAAAGTTGTAATTTACGTATAATGTGTGCTTTTATGCTAGTGTGACTTGAAAGATGGTCTTCACATGAAAAGTGAGTTTGATAGGGATTGAGAAACTATGCTGATTGCTGGTCAATTATAGAAACCTGGAATTGATAGTAATCAAAATACAATTAGTCGTGGAGTGGTGTTTGTTTGAGGTGAAGTCGCTCGAATGTCGACATTTTGTGATCAGATGATGTCCGCTTCAGAGAATCATCATTGGTCCGTGTGAGGGTGTTAGCTCGAGATGAGGGTGGGGAAGGTTGGTAGTAAGCAAGGGATGGCGGTATGACAGGGTAGAGGTTGCCCCATGTCTGTTTTCTACAACGTAATGAGAGTATGTTATTACAATGTGGATTGTGGTGAGAAGGGGGAACCCAGTGAGAATATAATATGTTATTTCAATCTTTGGGAAGACACGAAGACTTTGTTAAATACTTACTCAGCAGTTGTAGATGCGTTGTTGTAGGCGCCTGAAAGGGAACGAAATATTAGAACTCAGAAATTGTGTTTCCAAACATCTTGGCAGACTCACCCCACCCCTGTTACCCCACCCAACACTTAGTGAAGAGAGAGAGAGAGAGAGAGAATTAAATGTATTAAACCCGTACCTGATTCCGCCCCGTGTTATATGAGAGACATCCTAATGCAACAAGACCCACCACCTACCTGATTCATCGTGTAGCTCCAGGTTAATATTATCTGTATTAGCATCACTGGCACAAGGTATTGGTTCCATGTCCTCTTCGTGATGCTCCGGGATCGGATGGGACAGGGTGAAGGGGAGCTCTAGCTTTACTTCACTGGAGGGCGGGAGAACACTAAAACGGGGGGAGGGGGGGAACGTGTAGTTCTGTATCTGTCAAATTGTGTTTAGGTGTTTCGGGCAACAGCTGCTGTAGAGCTGCGGTGTAGAGCTGCGGTGGATCTTGTTGGACCAATCTCCCAGTCTTTTTTTCAGAATGTACATCGTTTAGGATCTCACTTAAAACCGAAAGAGCTCACTAACTCACTCTCACTCGATTAATATAGCTTTGGCTCATTGTATGTCACCCTCTCACTCTCAGTGTTGCAATTGCTCTCTCCCTCGACACGCTCACTCTCCATATGATTCATCTCTATTATCAGAGCATTATTTAGCCCTCTGCAGCTGCAAATCTTCTGCAAGTGTTCGCAATTATGATAACAATCGGTGATAATATCGGTAATTTTGAGATCAGTCAGCTGTAAGTCTGCGGGATAAGTCACGGCTACGGAGCTTGTAAAAAGGGGGTTGAGAGCTAAGCAAGTCGGCTGCTGCTAATATACTCACCCTCCCATGGAGACAGCCAGCTCAATCTTCACAATGTATTTGACAACAATACCCAGTGATTCTCTTGTTGATATCGGTAGAGCTCTGAAGAGATGGGGAGGGGTGGGATTAGAGAAGTGGAGAGAGATGGGGTTAAGGGGATGGGGTGGGGTTAGAGAGATGGGGTGGGGTACCGAGTGGGGTTAGATAAGCTGATAAAGCTGAAAACAGGAAGATGGGTACCGCGGGTAATAGTCATAACCCCCCCCCATCCACAGAGGAAGGGCTCCCGCACTACGGATGGGAGAGGAGAACCGGTGCTCTTACGTGCTTAAAAGAGAACAAAAGATCCATTATAATAAGCATACGTTAAAACAATTAGTCGTGGAGTGGTGTTTGTTTGAGGTGAAGTCGCTCGAATGTCGACATTTTGTGATCAGATGATGTCCGCTTCAGAGAATCATCATTGTTCCGTGTGAGGGTGTTAGCTCGTGATGAGGGTGGTGAAGGTTGGTAGTAAGCAAGGGATGGCGGTATGACAGGGTAGAGGTTGCCCCATGTCTGTTTTCTACAACGTAATGAGAGTATGTTATTACAATGTGGATTGTGGTGAGAAGGGGGAACCCAGTGAGAATATAATATGTTATTTCAATCTTTGGGAAGACACGAAGACTTTGTTAAATACTTACTCAGCAGTTGTAGATGCGTTGTTGTAGGCGCCTGAAAGGGAACGAAATATTAGAACTCAGAAATTGTGTTTCCAAACATCTTGGCAGACTCACCCCACCCCTGTTACCCCACCCAACACTTAGTGAAGGGAGAGAGAGAGAGAGAATTAAATGTATTAAACCCGTACCTGATTCCGCCCCGTGTTATATGAGAGACATCCTAATGCAACAAGACCCACCACCTACCTGATTCATCGTGTAGCTCCAGGTTAATATTATCTGTATTAGCATCACTGGCACAAGGTATTGGTTCCATGTCCTCTTCGTGATGCTCCGGGATCGGATGGGACAGGGTGAAGGGGAGCTCTAGCTTTACTTCACTGGAGGGCGGGAGAACACTAAAACGGGGGGAGGGGGGGAACGTGTAGTTCTGTATCTGTCAAATTGTGTTTAGGTGTTTCGGGCAACAGCTGCTGTAGAGCTGCGGTGTAGAGCTGCGGTGGATCTTGTTGGACCAATCTCCCAGTCTCTTTTTCAGAATGTACATCGTTTAGGATCTCACTTAAAACCGCCCGAGCTCACTAACTCACTCTCACTCGATTAATATAGCTTTGGCTCATTGTATGTCACCCTCTCACTCTCAGTGTTGCAATTGCTCTCTCCCTCGACACGCTCACTCTCCATATGATTCATCTCTATTATCAGAGCATTATTTAGCCCTCTGCAGCTGCAAATCTTCTGCAAGTGTTCGCAATTATGATAACAATCGGTGATAATATCGGTAATTTTGAGATCAGTCAGCTGTAAGTCTGCGGGATAAGTCACGGCTACGGAGCTTGTAAAAAGGGGGTTGAGAGCTAAGCAAGTCGGCTGCTGCTAATATACTCACCCTCCCATGGAGACAGCCAGCTCAATCTTCACAATGTATTTGACAACAATACCCAGTGATTCTCTTGTTGATATCGGTAGAGCTCTGAAGAGATGGGGAGGGGTGGGATTAGAGAAGTGGAGAGAGATGGGGTTAAGGGGATGGGGTGGGGTTAGAGAGATGGGGTGGGGTACCGAGTGGGGTTAGATAAGCTGATAAAGCTGAAAACAGGAAGATGGGTACCGCGGGTAATAGTCATAACCCCCCCCCATCCACAGAGGAAGGGCTCCCGCACTACGGATGGGAGAGGAGAACCGGTGCTCTTACGTGCTTAAAAGAGAACAAAAGATCCATTATAATAAGCATACGTTAAAGCGCATACGTCACACACCACGCATAATGCATATATATTGCGTCTGGTGAAAAGAGAAAAATAGAGAGAGGGAGAGAGAGAGAGAAATATAGATAGAGGGGGAGAGAAAAAGAAAGAGAAATGGTGTAGGCTAGTTATGTATTTTACTCTGTCGAGTATTATTTTTAGAATAAAACAACGGGCCTCCGTTCGAACGGGGGACCTTTGTTTGCTATCGGGCGTGGTAGAGTTAAGAAAATAGCTTAATAAGTGAATTATATTGTGAAACTAATCCCATCAAGCTATACCTAACAGGCGCACTTCCCGAACTTTGCCAAACTAACATAATTGAGCGATGCAACTAGATTTATCAAACCCTGGGGGAGGAGAGAGGATCGAGCAAAGAAAACTTACATGGTGGAAGATGCAAGGTTGGTATCCTCGCTCTTTATCTGTCCGTCCAGAGCCAGACCTCTCTTGTCTTTGTTCTCTTCGAGAAGCGGCCGAATTGAGAAGGTCTGGGCAGTAGTTTGACTTGGCTGTACATTCAAACTGAAAGAGGGATCATACATTGTGAAAAAACACTTGCATTCCTTATATATGGAGGTGAAAAAGATAATTAACCACAATTTAACCCTACCTCCTTCACCAGTCTAAATAAGAAATCTCATGGCTCTCTTGGGAAGAAAGTGAATGAGTACAAGGTGTCTACGTTGACACGTATTGTAGATAGCATTTGAAAACAAACAAATGTTAGCTATCTGTTTCACTGATAACCGCAACTTTTTCACTGCTCTCGTTGACTGATTACCAATCGTTATGTGAACGTATATCGTCTCTCCATGTATGTATCTCTGAATGGAAAGACAAGATTAGAATACTGGCAGTGAACTCATTGAGTTTGGACAGGATTACTCTGTTTGGCACCGGGCGCACTAAAGTATTAAAGACTAAAGCCGCCCGACAAGTTTTCTGCTCAGTATGATAATATCGGACACAAACCTCCTTGTCAAGTCGGGCTTCTACATGTAGGGGATTAGGACTCATCATAAAGTTTTTAGCTGACTCGATGTAGGGTTGGGGTGCTGATGATTCGGGGGCATGGGTTATCTTCTTTATCAACAAATCCACTACTTGTCTGAAATAGGGGGGGGGGTGGGGTAAATATTGAGAAGTTATCTAGATTTCAAACCAAATACTGGACCTACACATGTTGGGATCAAATTGGGCATAGAGCCAACGACAGCCAACCGATTTAATGTTATATAGCGTACGATAAAGTTACAGGGTAGTGGTGACCTTACCACCTTATCACATATAAATAAGCTTCCATGGACTGAAAGCCCCACTATTCGAATCTCGTTGCATATACGTTAGATAACATTTTGTTCGAAATGGAGACCAAATCTGGTGTCACTGAAAGGATTGGAACTACTGTTGAACTGTTTTCCAGAACCACCAACGTCCCTTTCACAGGAAGGGTCCTTCCAAGCTTTATCGTCGAAGGACAAAAAGTGAGCGGATCGTGGAGAATGGAATCTGTTGCCCAGGGATTTGCTGATGATGGCCGATTTTCTGTCTTCGTTGTGGACTTGCCAATGACTGGCGAGATCGAATCATTTATCGAACAGATCGTGGCTAAAGCTGAACAGTTAGGTTTGGAAATTTTGGACCAAGTACAGGATTGTGTCTACACTACATCTGAAGATCTCCAGAGTTCTCTCGATTCATCTCCAACTAACTTCAACTACGTTATAATGCCTGAGTCAAACTACTATGGGAAAGTAAAGATGTGTGAGAGAGATGGTAAAATCACACAATGCATAAAGTTCAAAGTTGTTCAACTGGTGTTAGGGAATCTCTCTGGGCATCAGACTCCCGATGTTATCCTGAACAATATTCTGAAGAAAACAAACCAAAAGATTGGTGGCATCAATTGGACAGTAAACTCTGACGCGAAAGGACTACCACATTCCGTTTTCAGCGAACAGACTCTCATTTTAGGAGCCATTCTCACCCACCTCCCGGGAACTCAATGGAACTCTAGCACTCCCTCAATCGCCACAATCGTTGGATGCTCATCTAAAACTCTGAATACAGGTCATTACTATTACCGGGTTCTACCGATTTTCCCTGGCACCGATGGTTGGAATACTGAACACATCCAAGGGATTGGCCCAGTTATAAACGGAATGCTGTTAGAATACCGGAAAGAAAACAAAGCGTTGCCAAAGAGGATTATATACTATCGAACTGGAATAGTCACCTTCAAGGGGGTGGGTAAAGAGCTAAGTGAGATCCATGAAAGCTGCTCAGAATTATACGAACTGAATGCAGCACATCCGCCTCTTATATCTGTGGTTATGTGTAGCCAAAAACGTCATGGGCAACGATTTGAAACAGTTTCGGGAGGAGATTTAGATTGTGGAACGGTGGTAGATAGTGTAGTTACCTCTCCTCGCAACTTGGAATTCTATCTCCAATCTGGAACCCACAGTTCTCCCCCATGTCGCTACGTGATTTTCCATGACGATAACAAGTTTACCATTGACGAATGGGAAATGCTCTCCTTCTACTTGTGTCACTGTGACCCACGGTCCTCAATGGTACTGAGCATCCCTGCCCCTGCATGGTTTGCGGTCTTGAGTTTTAAAGCAGCTCGTTCCAAACTAAAGGCGTGCGATATCGACTGGGATTTAGGAGGTTCAACACTACTCGACTCTTCCTAGGATCTCGGGAGATGATTCCGGGAGTAGAATGGTGACTGGTGGTGATAGAGACATACAGAAGACTGAATTATAACCGTATGATTCCGCAAGGACAGTAATAGAACAATTGTAGAGTTCCGTTCAAAAAATGTGTCATTTGTTGTTTTAATTTGTGAAGATTTAACAATTTAACGTTCTAAAGTGTTTTAGATGATGTGTTTTATGTGTGTTTATACCAACATCACTTTGGACCAAGTACAGGATTGTGTCTACACTACATCTGAAGACCTCCAGAGTTCTCTTGATTCATCTCCAACTAACTTCAACTACGTTATAATGCCGGAATCGAACTACTTTGGGAGAATAAAGATGTGTGAGAGGGATGGTAAAATCACACAATGCATAACGTTCAGAGTTGTTCACCTGGTGTTGGGGAACCTTGGGTATCAGAGTCCCGATGCTATCCTAAACAATATTCTGAAGAAAACAAACCAAAAGATTGGTGGCATCAATTGGACAGTAAACTCTGACGCGAAAGGACTACCACATTCCGTTTTCAGCGAACAGACTCTCATTTTAGGAGCCATTCTCACCCACCTCCCGGGAACTCAATGGAACTCTAGCACTCCCTCAATCGCCACAATCGTTGGATGCTCATCTAAAACTCTGAATACAGGTCATTACTATAACCGGGTTCTACCGATTTTACCTAACACCGATGGTTGGAATACTGACCACATCCAAGGGATTGGCCCAGTTATAAGCGAAATGCTGTTAGAATATCGAAAAGAAAACAAAGCGTTGCCCAAGAGGATTATATACTATCGAACTGGAATAGTCACCTTCAAGGGGGTGGGTAAAGAGCTAAGTGAGATCCATGAAAGCTGCTCAGAATTATACGAACTGAAGGCAGCACATCCGCCTCTTATATCTGTGGTTATGTGTAGCCAAAAACATCATGGGCAACGATTTGAAAAAGTTTCGGGAGGAGATTTAGATTGTGGAACGGTGGTAGACAGTGTAGTTACCTCTCCTCGCAACTTGGAATTCTATCTCCAATCTGGAACCCACAGTTCTCCCCCATGTCGCTACGTGATTTTCCATGACGATAACAAGTTAACCATTGACGAATGGGAAATGCTCTCCTTCTACTTGTGCCACTGTGACCCACGCTCCTCGATGGTACTGAGCATCCCTGCCCCTGCCTGATATGCGGTCTTGAGTTTTAAAGCAGCTCGGTCCAAACTAGCGGCGTGCGGTATCGACTGGGTAAATCCTCCAAGTTGTGATGAGCTGAGAAGGATCCTAGAGCCCTCTACTAACCGGGAGTAGAATGGTGACTGGTGGTGATAGAGACATACAGAAGACTGAATTATAGCCGGATGATTCCGCAAGGACAGTAATAGAACAATTGTAGAGTTCCGTTCACAAAATGTGTCATTTGTTGTTTTAATTTGTGAAGATTTAACAATTTAATGTTCTAAAGTGTTTTAGATGATGTGTTTTATGTGTGTTTATATTTTTCAACATCACTTTCCATTTGAGACAAAGACAAATAGGAGCACCCAGTATATCAGGTTCCTGAGATGTCATATAAAAACAAACAAACAAACCCTAAACTAAAACTATTTATCTAAGATTTACCCCACCTTCACTCACTTTCTGTTAGGTGTTTCATGCATATCTTTAGCTACGTAGGTCCGCAGACAATACTCCACCCCACACGGTTTACTGCTCTGATCGTTTTTAACGGGCTGAAGCGTTACTGAACTTGGAATACCGGCAGGTAACTGAGAGAAGGAGTGGTGAATTAAAAGGGGTGGTAACTGGGCCGGAGATATGAATTGAAAAAGGTAGTAAAGAATGAAAATAGGTAGTGTTAGACACACAGATTGTAACACACGAAGTAACCCCTTGCCTCTTCAGAGGGGTTGCTTTGTAACCAAACAAATTAGTTGATGGCATAATGCCAGAGGCTGGGGCCTGATTTCTGATTTGAATCAGACAAGTGGTGATTGACAGGCTCAGTAAACATTTGAGAGGGATCATTGCAGCAATTTCTGACCGAGTCATGCGTATGCGCGCAGGCATTTTGCGCACCTTGGTCTACTATTTCACAGTCGCGCGTTACATTAAAACATTGTTTCCTAAAATACTGTCACCCGACCTCTCTCTCTCCCACACTCACAAGACTCCCACAACCAAATAACAAACCTCAAATGTGAATGGGAAGGCTTTCTCAGTTCCGAGCTTTTTGAGGAGTTTTTCCTGGATTTTCGTCGTGCAAAATGGTGCCCCTCGAATCGGGTACACCTGCATTGCGTCCTAGGGGGAGAAATCCGGGTTAGAGTGGAGGAGAGATCTGAGTTGTAGTTTTCATATAATACTCTAATTTGCGGGACAGTCTAAACAAGGGAGTGAAACTGAGAGAAAAAGTAAGAAGGAACATTTTGTAAGTAGATCTTCTTGTAGCCAGCATTAAAATGGATCTAGAGTAGGACAGTCTAATATAATACCACATCCCAGTATCAAGTTGTGTATTAATGTTGTAAGAAGGATCTATACACTCTGCAGGTTGGTTGGTGGGGTCCTCTGTGACATGTACTGTACTTAGTACTGTCTGACCTGTCATACTATCACCCATATAATATACCCCCCTACATCATGTCTGGGGAATTGTGTAGATATCTCGTGGGGACTGATATAATATTCTTTGTCATGCGTGGAGGGGTCTGTACAATGCTGTGTGAGGGAGGATTTATATTACAATAAATGGTGGCTCATCGATTTACAGGGAACGGGGCCAAAGACCGCCCGACTCCTTATCAAGCATGACCATTTATATGAGACAGGAGAGAGAGAAAGAGAGAGAGAGAGAGAGAGAGAGAGAGAGGGAGAGAGAGAGAGAGCGAGAGAGAGAGAGGGATAGAGAGTAAGTAGCTATGTAGCTTTAGTATATGACTGGTGAAGGGTAATTTGGAGATCAATGAGTCTGAGTGAGTATGATAACGATGAGAAATAATATTACAGCACGTTACGAGAGAGAAAGAGAGAGAAGAGAAAGAGAGAGAGAGAGAGAGAGAGAGAGAGAGAGAGAGAGAGAG
>AVPN01000217.1:3257-21751 GCA_000695325.1 Pleurobrachia bachei | reverse complement strand
CAGATTCTTTTGAAACATTTTTCGCCGCCGCCGTCAATTCAGCGACATTTGCAGCTGAATTGACGGCCGCGGCGGAAAATGTTTCAAAAGAATCTGCGGAAAAGCCGCACGCGCCGCTCTGGGTGTAAACGCTGTGTAACTACTGAACTTTTTTAGGGATCCCTATTCATCCATCTTTGAGACACTTAAAATGGCTCTTGATAGTCGCCTAATAAGCCTGAAGGTCTTGGATTAAAGAAATTGAGAGTTAACTCCTAAAACTCTACGCCCTGTTTGAGATTTCTGTCTTTCAATGCGTGCCGGAATAGTAAATACCATAATTTGATTGCTTGTTTTACCTTGCTCGACCCCCTTTTCGCGAGCTCCGGAGGGTTAGACAATGCTTGTTTTGGTTGATAAAGCTGTATTGGTATTTGCCATTTGGTGTCTTGATTCTCGTAGCTCCTTCAAAATCTTCAAATCTAACTGTCTGAACTGTTAACGTAGTTTCTAACTATTTCAACTGTTCACGTAGTTTCTATGGATGGAACCTCTCCAGAGTCCGCTTTAGAACTGGTCTCTATGGTCTTTCTTGAAGACGAGGTGAGTTTTGAGGGAGGCATGCTAGTTCAAAGATAATTTGTCATAACCCGATATCAAATTGTAATTTTGTCGACGGTGGTTAGTTAAAACATACATTTTCA
Organism: Pleurobrachia bachei; assembly: GCA_000695325.1. Taxonomy (NCBI): domain Eukaryota; kingdom Metazoa; phylum Ctenophora; class Tentaculata; order Cydippida; family Pleurobrachiidae; genus Pleurobrachia; species Pleurobrachia bachei. The sequence continues at coordinate 21,068 of AVPN01000217.1, read as the reverse complement.
GGCAGGTAAAAGAGCGCACCACAACGCCTTGGAACGAAAAAGGAGGGACCATATTAAAGATAGTTTCTATTGCCTTCGTGATGCTGTGCCTCAACTACGAGGCGAGAAGGTAACCACACTTTTTAATAGGGACTAATAATTATGGTAAAAACCATGAATCAAAATTTCAACCGATGACATATGCTTTTCTCACCTTATTTATGTTCAGGGAGGCCTCCCGGGTCAACCCCAACAAAAGTTTGATTTGCGGGCTCAACTTTGGGTTGAAGGTCCTTCTGCAGAATATCACTGTTGACTAGGCAGTAAGGACTAGCAAATTGCTTCGCTCTTTCACTGAATAATCTTGCAGGCCTCCAGAGCTCTCATTTTAAACAAAGCAACGGACTACATCAAATGCCTCAAAACGAAGAACATGTCCCACAAAAAGGATATCGATGACATAAAACGACAAAACGACGTCCTTGAGCATGAGAGTAAGTTATTGTAAACATTGTTTTAATTACTAGTCGTGTCTGTTGGGCAAAACAATATGTCAGAGATTATTGAGGGGATGTGAATGAAGATTAAAGATTGAATTTCTTTGTCGATACTTGTCCTTTTTCGTGGGAAATTGATATACTGGTGAGTGGTGCGTGGTGGTCCCATTTGACCACCAAAACGACAGTTTCATTTTTAGACGATACTTGGGATCCTGTAAAACGTATTCCGAGAGATTCCTAAAACTACCTCTATTTCAGTTGACAAGATTATCAAGCTAAACAACTCACTTGGTAAAGATCGGATAGACTTGTTCGGTGAAGATTTTGTGATATCAAACTCTAACACAAAACAAGAAAGGTAAAAAATGGAAAGAATTGGCTAGTTAGACTGTGTTTCGGTTAAGCAAGGATTAGAACATAACAATTGGAAATAACGATGTGGGGGATCTGAATCCAGGTTGAATAAGTTTCCAGGTGTAGACATGCAAAATGGGGTCAGGTGGTTCTATCGACTGTCTGATTAGAATACATTATCCAGTATCTTGGTGTAGTGGGGACAAAAGAGTTCACACTTCACATTTCATCCAAACAATTATACCAACTTGTTCCTCCGTGTACAATATTCCCCTCTCTGCAGGTCAGAAAAAGATGATCCAAATGAGAAAGACGGTGGTTCAGAAAACAAAACAACGATACTGAAACTGTCAAAACCAATCGTAGTAAAGTGAGTATATCTCCGCTAACCACCTCACCATTTTCTACCATCTTTACCAGAAATTTTCTCCAGTGCCTTTTGTCTCCATCTATCTTTGATCACTGATCCATATCACCATGCTTATCAGCTACTTCAACTAAACAGCCAACATCAGCCCTCTGAAGGACTCCTAGAAAACTCCTAGAACCCTCGGTTACACTTCTTAGTGCCCTTTACACAAACCTATTTTAATACCCCCTCCCCCATTTAGAAGTGATGGGATCGAGGGAAGTGAGGGCAAATCGGTCAGCAAAATCACCTTACCACCGTAAGTAGCTTGTCTGGCTAGACTGTTTTTCGGGCGTAAAGGGAGGGTTAGAAAATAGAACATAACAATAAGTAGCAACATTATATAATCAGCAGTTTCAGTATGGGGAAAAGGAGCGTCATTGCGCCAACCCTCAACTGGTGGTTAACACTTTTTTTTAGCCAGCATCCTCATAGAAGAAGAAGCAACATTATAAGTCATAACAATAGATCAGATAATAAGTTTGAATTGTATCTACTGGTTAGTTAACAGTATACCTAGTTCTTATGAACTATGAATTTCTTAATTTGGATGCAATATATCCTAATCTGTACATAGTTGGAGTGCTGACACTGTGCCGCGCTCCAGAAATAGCTCCACGCTGCTGCTACTCTCCCTCTCTCTCCTCAGTGTGTCGTATCCGGCCTAGGTAGCTCTCGACCAACCAGGCGCCGCGCTCGCCATCACGTGACATGTCACGTGGTACAGGAAGGAGAATGCACACAACTCCCCTCCCTATTGGTGGGTGGGGGTCACGTGGTTCAATGGAGGGTTTTCACCTGCGTTGGTCAGATCAGACTTTACACTCAACTCAAATTGTACAAGGAAATGATCCGAAGTTGTCCCGTCAGGAAAGATGGTCAGGTTTCCAGTATTCAAGTCTCTCGGAGCCAAAACGAGATCTAGGGTTCCTCCATGTTGATGCGTTGGTTGCAGTGGTACACGTTGTTCAAGATCGAACGAGTCTATCAGTTCTAAGAGCCTCCTGGCATAGAAGTTATTCTTGTCTTGAATCTGGAAGTTAAGGTCACCTGCAATGATAGGGGTGCCCTGCTTCATCATGACTTCCGAGAGATAGTCACCAAACTCTGCGAGAAAGGTTGCTTCAGTCAATCTCGATTTCATAGTGTAGGGAGGACGGTAAATGTTACACAATCTCTTAGGCTGGTCCCTATCACTTATTAGAACTTCCTGGACCTGGAACGATTTATAACGTGTTTTAACTGGACACTGCTTGAGTACTAAACCATCACGAAAGAGCATTCCCCTGCCTCCACCTCCTCGCTCTGCTCTTGGGCAAGAGTAAATGTTCCAGCCGTTCTCTCTTATCTCCTGTAGTTTTCCAGTATCAGTAGCCTTCATGAAGGTTTCCTGTACCAAACAAATGTCACATCCAGTTTCTTCCAGATGAGAAATAATACCTCCAGTTTTGTTAACAAGTGAACGAACATTTAACGTGCCAATCTTCCAAGCCTTTTCCTCAGTAGTTCCTCTCGGGTCCTCGTCAGATAGTGGTTTTTTTCCTCTTTGCTTACAGTCAATGTCCTCTCCATTATCCTTGCTCGTTCATTGATATATGAAGGGCACCACATGCTGGAAGCTGTATGGGTCTTGGCATACTTTCTGTCCTCTCGCGAACCTCCTACCTCACAGTTGACACACTTCATTTTTCCAGTGTCATCTTTTTTCTTCGCATTACAGTCTTTTGTTTGATGTCCGCCTGCACAGAAGCAGCAAACTGGATCCTCTTTCCTGGGGCAGTAGACTGAGCCTGCCATGTGTCCAAACGCTTGACAGTTATAGCATTGTACAACATGATATCTGTTCCTACCCCAGTGTTGCCGAAGACCAATGTTGATCCTATCCTTCTTGTTCAAGATTATTCGCCTGATTTCTGGAGCTGTCTGGATCACTGCATACCTATCTCTCTTGTTCAAAAACACCACCTTCAGGGTTTTACCCTCATCGACAAGCTTCTTGATGTCTTCATTCTTATCTAAGATCGCAGCCAAAAGAGCTTCCTTCTCAAGAAGTTCAGCATCCAGATCATTAATCGTCCCTTTTGGGTCCAGTTTCTTTGTCTCTTCCGAGAAGAAGGTCAATGAGCATTCTGGAGCAAGAGGAGACAGCACTCGTTCTGCTTCCTTCAGCTGGTCCTCATCCGAAAAATATAACCTGGTGTGATCACTGTTGATTCTAGATCTAACCACAGGGACAGTCTTCAGGGCACTTTCCACTTTGGGTTTCACAAATTCCGTCCACTTTTTCGCAGAGAAAGATTCCTCCTCACCTTGGCCCCCTCCAGTAGTTATGTTCACGTAATGTTTCATCTCAGGGATCTCAGGTTCCTTAGGTTTCACGTTCCCACCTTCCAATCCTTCACTCTCCGTAGCTGGTTTCACCAATGATGAAATGGTACTGATGAGGTCCTTTTGAAGCTTTGCAAACGATTCTCTTAGGTCCAAATTGTCTGCAGGAACGGAGTAAGGCGGTGATGCTGGGATCATTTTGTAACAAACTTTGAGAATTTCCCACAGCTGAGGTTTCAACAGACCCGCTGGGCAACTAGTGTCATCCCTTCTAAGACAAATCAACAAATCACTACCCTTATACTTGTCTAATACGTCACCTGATAACACATCTTCAAATTCACTCTTAGTGCTACATCTGTCATATTTACTCGTAACGGTCATCCTAAAACACCCGCTGCACGCCGGCCAACAACAAACTCTTCTCCAATATCACTCGTAAGTTAAGCTAAAGCTAAGTAGGCTCAACAGAGATCTAAAAGATTCGAGAATAGATGCTAACACAGTTATCAGATCGATTGACGGCAAACTCAAATTAATTTGTTTAAAGTAGTGTTGAAAAGTTTAAACATTTAAAAAAAATTTCAACGTTTTTGAAACTTTTTTAGAACTTTTTTGAAACCTTTTTCAAACGTTTTGGAACTTATTATCATGATCTATATTTTCAGGGATCCCGCCCCTTTGCTTGTCACATATGTGGGAAGAGTTTCAACATGTTGTCATCTCTCAAGGTCCACGAGCATATACACGTGCCTGTGAAGAAGAAACCGTACCCGTGTGATCTTTGTCACAGGTATAACATACTGTACTATGTAACAGTGCTTGTATTATGTATAGGGGGTCCGGAGCAGCAATCAATTATTACCCCAAATATTATCACATGTGTTGCCTTGTTCAACCCTCCCTCATCATGTTATGTGATCTAAACTGGAGAGAGTTGCAGTGAAGTAGAGAACTTCAAACTCTCAAAACTCTGTTCTATAATAACCGAATGCTCAACCTGTGTTTGACCCATCCTCCCTCTTAGATCGTTCATGACACTGAGAATCCTGAGCCAACACAAGGAGAGCCATTTCGGACGGATCTCTACCTTCCATCGTCAAGCTGCCCTCTGCAGGAAGAGGAACTCTGAAGTAAGTACAGGGTGTTGCTAAAAAACTGAACCCTTCATAGGGTGTATTGAAAAACTTGAGTCCATACTACTTGTGTGTACATCATGGTGTTTAATTGTCATACTGAATTCCATGATTTTAGTTGTGTGTGTTTGTCACGGGATTTAGACTGTCACAAACACACATAAACACACTCTGTATTTACACATTCTGTTTACGTTCTAGTAACACTGATCAAGGCTAATATAACTTGATCGTTCCTATAATCATGACTTGATCGTTCCTATAATCATGACTTGATCGTTCCCGTAATAATGTATATCTGTAACCCCCATCCCCTTTTTTCAGACGGTGATGTCAAGAAGCCGTGGTGTCAGCTACGCTACCTACCCACAGGGTATCAAATCTGCAGGTTGGTCCATCTCACCTGATCAAACTTCCAGCCATTTGCTAGACCCTAGAACATTCCTAGAAGTTAGAACATTCCTTTCCATCTAACCCAGCATCTCGCTCCAACCCCATCTAACATCCATCTAATCCCCAATGTTCCTCGCAGCTTCCCAGAACCCCCACTCGCCAAGGACCTCCATCACCAACATTTTCCATGTTCGAGCAAGTAGCGGCGGTAGTAATGACGCTACAACAGAGAAGAGTTATGTAACCATTACCCCCTCTAAAAGCATGGCCATGCCCCGACCTTCATCTAGTTCGACCAGCTCAAAACCGGGCAACCAGGTAGGGGTGCTATAATTGGGGGATAGTTGGTATAGAAATGTATCTTTCTCTGATAGAAACCTTCTATTATACACTGCTATTACCACTGCGCTGCTACCTCTAAACTATCTCTCTCAGCGAATACTGCCCACGACCCGAGTGAGACAGGGACAAGTAATAGTACAGGCACGACCTGGAATCGCAGCCTCCGCATACAAAGTGAGGACTAAAGCAGGTGAGATACCCGGTGGCCCCGATTAGTCTCCCTACTCCCTAGCGTGGACGCAACGTGTTCACTTTTCTTCACGTGTGGCCCATTTGCTGGAAATGCTAACGCGCTCATAATCTGCAGCGCGTATCTCATGTAAAGGCTGACATTAACAGTACTGTATGAATGCGCGTCACCCTCCCTTTATGTTCAATAAACAACACCGAGCCCGCCAAACTGTGATCCCTCCCCCACTGCAGCTTGGGGGACCTCTGAATAATTGATATGACCACTTTTCACTGACACAACTTTCCTTTTTATAGAGGCGGAGGAGACGCGAAACTTTGGTAAAGTGGTGCCCATCAAGCGAGAACAAGAGATGGGAGGAGAGAAAGATCATGACAAGAAATCAAGAGATGATATTGGTGTTATGAAGTCGTAGTTGTAGGACAATGTGTGACACATGTGTGATTAGGAGACCTCTCGAAAAGGGAGTCTGTGTGTGTGTGTGTGTGTGTGTGTGTGTGTGTGTGTGTGTGTGTGTTGCTCTTTGCTTCTGTATACAAATTGGTAGTCGATCGCCCGACTAGAGATCTTCTTCTCTTTTTCTTCATTCTCCGTTTTTTGAAGACCTAGTTTTGGTGAAATTAATCTGTGCTCGATGGGCGACATTTATATTTACATACAGTCGCCCCCGACGCTCAGTTTATTCTTTAATCATTTGAAACTTGAGTGTAAGACATTTCAAGTCCTAATTGCTAATATGTATTAGAACCCATATTTCTTAACAGTAAAAATACACATTGTTTTACTTTTATATCGTGGCATAATGCAGACGGAGTCACCGCCCCTGCCATATTATTCAAGAAAATACGGTGACTTTTGGGGCTGTGGCATTGTCCCTGTCATGTAGTGATGATGATCGATAATTTAAGTAGCCACCGGTACACTGTTTAAACATCCTAGCAGTCGGAAACAAGCCGGTACTGGTTTTGACTTTTGTCACGACCTATACCCCCGTGTAAACTAGTTAAAAGTATGCTGTGTTATACCAAACAATACACACACACACACTGACAGGCTCAGCTCACAGTTACAATTCCACAATTCTCCCTTGCGAACGCGCGTGTCCGAAATGAAACACTAACCCCACTTTTAACACAAGAGACATCTAGCGCGTTCCATAGCGCACTTTTCTGGATGTACTGATTGCTATGCGCCTTGAGGCTGAAAGAAGAAGGAGGGGAGTGACCTGTGACCATGTGTATGTTGGAGTAAGAGAGGAAGATTTAAAATTGAAACACACTTGATTTTGGCATAGAAACTGGGTCAATGGGCGAGTTCAATGGTGTGTAAATACAAATATATTAAACTAAATGTCCCTCTCACTCTCTCTTTCTTTCTTTCTTTCTCTCTCTCACTCACTCTCACACGCACTCAGTGGTACAGTCAACCTAATAATAATGATTATATCCATAAACGAAACCTCAATAATTAACAATCTTCAATCTTCAATCTTTCTAATAAAAGAATGGTATGCTCAGAATAAATAGTCGTCTCTCTCTCTCTCTCTCTCTCTCTCTCTCTCTCTCTCTCTCTTTCATATTTCTTTCTCAAACTCGTTCAGTGTGTTTCACTTCTTTCGTTTCAATTTATTACTCAATTCACACCAAACTTTATCACCCTCTCTCACACAATAACTCTAATGTACACAAACACACAGTCTAGAGATCTATACTTTTATTAGTGCGAATTAGTTCACACCTTCACACACTAATCACACAACATGTGTGATCTATATCACACCGAGTTCACACCCCCGTGTGTCAACATGTGAGAGTCTAAGAAACACTTCCAACTGGTACCATAATTGCACTTTCTACACCTGTAAATCCCTTCCTGAAAATCATCATCTGCCACCTTATTTGGCCGCTTCTTTCCATTACTATTGGTAACCGTGGTAACGATAGCAGGGTTGTTGGTAACGTTAACTTGTTGTTGCTGTGGTTGAGGTTGTTGCTGTGTGTATCCCCCAGTATCAAAGTATGTTAGTTGTTGGTATTGTTGCTGATACCCCGCTGTACACACATGTAGAGACAGGTCTGTTAGGTTGTCGGTTGAGTAGCCACACTGGGAACAAGTCGGTTTCCCTACTACCTGCTTCATGACCATTGCAGTGCGTTGTTGTTGAGCTGGGTGGGCTATTAGGATCTGTGTTGGCTGGCCTGATGTCATTTGAAGGGGCTGAGAGGTGAGTTGGAGGGGCTGGGACGTAAGGTGAACAGATTGTGACGTCATTTGTATCGGCTGTGACGTAATCTGCATCTGTGATGACATTTGAACAGGCTGCGATGTGATTTGGACTGGTTGCATTTGGTGTTGATGCTGCTGTTGTTGTTGTGATATAGCGGTATTGTGACAGGGTGCTTGTGTGGTCAGTAACACTGTTGGAGCTGCTGATGTTGCAGTGTAATAGGACGACACTGCAGATGACACACAACCCTGGTTTGTAGAACACGAGGACGAAGAGGAGGGTGTTAGTTGGGTTAGAACGGGTGCAGAGCTGCTTGATATCGGGGTATGTTCCTCACCCCCTCCCCCTCCTTTCTCCCCAGCATCATCAACTTTGGGCTTCTTGTTCAACCGATAATCCAGCTCGTTAATGCTGTGAATTAGGAGGTGTGAGTCCATGAAACATTTCCAAGATGTCGAGTAGTTGCACTGGGGGCACTGGTAGATTTGTCCGGTCGTTCCTGCTTCGAGATGGAATGCAACGTTATGGTCACTGAACTCGTCTAACACTGTAGTTTCGTAGTTACAGTGGCTGCATGAGTAGACTTTAGCCCAGGTCCGATGTTTTCTTCTCCTGTGTTCATCTTTACTTGCCCTGAAACAGTGGGAGAAATATAGGTGAATATAGAATCATGATCAGGAAATACTGATCTCTGATTGGCTTATAACCAGTCACATGACTTAAATAACGAGTTCTGATTGGTTGTTTACTTGTGTCGGTCGGTTCCTGAATCCTGAGTATCACAAACCGAGTATCACAAATGGAACAACATGTGTCAAAATAATTGAAACTGCTTGGTACCAATTGGTGTAATTTCTCAAAAGTATCTACCTGTTTGTGAAGTGTATATTGCAGTCAGTACATGTGTACAAGTTGCCCTGTGCGTAATGGGTTAGCTCGTGGTTTTTTAGCTGCTGTTGGGATGACGTATAGAACTTGCAGCCCGGCCAGTGCCTACACTTTAGGTAGCTATCTGTCCCTGTCTCTGTCTTTGTAATCGTACCGTTCTGAAATGGGGCGAGGGTATATTAGGGAAAGGTTCGATTCTGAAAGGGGGAGGGGTACGTAATTAGAAGGAAAGGTTCTGTACGAGGGTTAACATTTAGGGTTAAAAGGATTGACGGAATACTTGTACAAGCAATAAAAAAACGGAGCATTACGTAATACTGCCGCCTTTTAAAAGCATGACGTCTAGACCAAGCAGAGAGAAAGACTATATTCCCCCAAAATTAAGTGATTCTCCCATTAAAGCAATCTGTTTGAACCGAGCAATCTGTTTGAACCGAGTGGTACTTGTCGAGTAGTTAACCAATCCAACATCTATCTGACTAAGAACACACTTATATTGAAAACACAATCCTTATTCGGACATTTTTGAGATTTTAGATTCATCTAATTGCACTCTAATGGCATATCTTAGCAAGACACGTATTGAAATATTCAATATCTTTCCCTTCTTTTCTACCTCTACAGAACGACAATATAGATTTCAATCAGTTGACAATTGATATATGGAGACTATTCATTAGACAAGTGAAGAAAGGATTATAACATATTATTCATCAAAATATCTCACCTGTTGAAATATTTGGCTCTGTATCTGCTGTGTGTGATCTTGTTGCTGTACAATGTATGTCTGGGTCTGGTTAGGAGGCAGAGTGATGGTAGGAATGTTGTATGCCACACTGCACGGTTGTCCACTGTAAAGTGCCTGATGTTGTGAGTACTGTACACCACCTCCACCACCAGCCACTGCTTTACCTACTGCTGTTCCTAGAGGAAGGGAGATATGGGTTATCTAACTGTTGGGAGAGAAGGGGAGAGTGAAAGAAAGTAAGAGGGAGCGAGAGAACATGTTGCAATATTAGGGGGTGGCGTAATGAGAGGGAGAGGGGGGGGGGCGTAATGTGAGGGAAAGGTTCTGTACGTGGGCAAATATTTGGGTTAAAAGGATTGACGGAATACAACTAATAAAAACGGGACATTACGTAATAGTGTCACCTTTTAAAAGCATGACGTCTAGACGAAGCAGTTTATACTGAGAAAGACTCTATTCCCCCCAAAACTAAGTGATTCTGTTTGAACCGAGTGGCGAGTGGTACTTTTCGATTACTTAACCAACAGCTATCTGACTAAGAACACGTTTTATTGAAAACACAGTCCATATTCGGACATTTTTGAGATTTTAGATTCATCTAATTGCACTCTAATGGCACATCTTGGCGATACACGTATTGACATATTCAATATCCCTTCTTTTCTACCTTAGAACGAAAATATAGATTTCAATAGGTTGACAATTGATATGGAGACCATTAGAGACCAAGTGAAGAAAGGAATAGTCAATAGAACATGATTAGAACATGATTATATATAGATTCATCAAAACATCTCACCTGTTGAAATTGTATTTGGCTCTGTATCTGCTGCGTGTGATCCTGTTGCTGTACAATGTATGTCTGGGTCTGGTTAGGTGGTAGAGTGATGGTAGGAATATTATACGCCACACTACACGGTTGCCCACTGTATAGTGCTTGATGCTGTGAGTACTGTACACCACCCCCACCACCGGCCACTGCTTTACCTACTGCTGTTCCTGGAGGAAGGGAGATGGATCATCTTACTGTTGAGAAAGATAGGGAGAGAGAGATGGAGAGAAAGAAAGAGGGAGCGAGAGAGAAGGTTTAGTTAAAAAAGAAAAAGAAGGAGGGTAAGGCAGAGATTGATAAAAATTACAAACAGGAAATAAATGACACGCATTCGGTACGGTAAGTAATTTAGAAGATGTATTTCTCACCTGTGTCTGCTGTTGCTGCGGTTATCCAGCAGTTTTGTGCTGTGTTGTTTTCCATTCGTATCATTGATCATTCGGTTGAGCTATAATTCAAAGAAAAATTAGTTGCATGTGTATTTTCTGTCAATATGTATGTAGTACATTATATGATTCTGTCTATTATTGTTCAGAGCATCAGACATTTATTATCCTGTCACTCGGCAGTAGTACTCACTACCCATCGTAATATCCTTCCCAGCAGTCGGTACAGTCTGTCACTACAAAGTCTAAACCGGTGATTTGGTTCAATTTCCTCATGTCAACAGATCTGCGAATGCCAAGTTATAACAAGCTTCCCTGTCAGTTGTCACGGGGGGGGGTCTCATGTTGGTTTTGTTGATTTTGTTGTTTTTGTTGGTACGCGAATTATGTACTAACAAACCGAACATAGGTATACTACCAACAAACACCAACAAAACCAACAAAACCAACAAACATCAGTTTTGTTAGTTTTGTTTGTTAGTTTTGTTGGTTTTGTTAGTACTAACAAAACTAACAAAATAAACAAAATATTCAATGTCAACAAAACAACAAATCTCAACAAAACAATCAATGTCAACAAAACAACAAATCTCAACAAAACAATCAATGTCAACAAAACAACAAATCTCAACAAAACAATCAATGTCAACAAAACAACAAATCTCAACAAAACAATCAATGTCAACAAAACAACAAATCTCAACAAAACAATCAATGTCAACAAAACAACAAATCTCAACAAAACAATCAATGTCAACAAAACAACAAATCTCAACAAAACAATCAATGTCAACAAAACAACAAATCTCAACAAAACAATCAATGTCAACAAAACAACAAATCTCAACAAAACAATCAATGTCAACAAAACAACAAATCTCAACAAAACAATCAATGTCAACAAAACAACAAATCTCAACAAAACAATCAATGTCAACAAAACAACAAATCTCAACAAAACAATCAATGTCAACAAAACAACAAATCTCAACAAAACAATCAATGTCAACAAAACAACAAATCTCAACAAAACAATCAATGTCAACAAAACAACAAATCTCAACAAAACAATCAATGTCAACAAAACAACAAATCTCAACAAAACAATCAATGTCAACAAAACAACAAATCTCAACAAAACAATCAATGTCAACAAAACAACAAATCTCAACAAAACAATCAATGTCAACAAAACAACAAATCTCAACAAAACAATCAATGTCAACAAAACAACAAATCTCAACAAAACAATCAATGTCAACAAAACAACAAATCTCAACAAAACAATCAATGTCAACAAAACAACAAATCTCAACAAAACAATCAATGTCAACAAAACAACAAATCTCAACAAAACAATCAATGTCAACAAAACAACAAATCTCAACAAAACAATCAATGTCAACAAAACAACAAATCTCAACAAAACAATCAATGTCAACAAAACAACAAATCTCAACAAAACAATCAATGTCAACAAAACAACAAATCTCAACAAAACAATCAATGTCAACAAAACAACAAATCTCAACAAAACAATCAATGTCAACAAAACAACAAATCTCAACAAAACAATCAATGTCAACAAAACAACAAATCTCAACAAAACAATCAATGTCAACAAAACAACAAATCTCAACAAAACAATCAATGTCAACAAAACAACAAATCTCAACAAAACAACAAATTTCAACAAACTAACAAATATCAACACAACCAACAAATCTCAATAAAACAACAATTCTCAACAAACCAACAAATCTCAACAAACTAACAAATATCAACACAACCAACAAATCTCAATAAAACAACAATTCTCAACAAACCAACAAATCTCAACAAACTAACAAATATCAACACAACCAACAAATCTCAATAAAACAACAATTCTCAACAAACCAACAAATCTCAACAAACTAACAAATATCAACACAACCAACAAATCTCAATAAAACAACAATTCTCAACAAACCAACAAATCTCAACAAACTAACAAATATCAACACAACCAACAAATCTCAATAAAACAACAATTCTCAACAAACCAACAAATCTCAACATAACAAAAAGTCTCAGCAAACCTACAAATCTCAACAAAACAACGAACCTCAACAAAATAACAAACCAACAAACAAATCTCAATATGAAGTTTTGTTGAGATTTGTTGTTTTGTTGAGATTTGTTGTTTTGTTGAGATTTGCCATTTGGTGTTTTCTTGGGATTTGTTGTTTTGTTGAGATTTGTTGTTTTGTTGAGATTTGGTGTTTTCTTGAGATTTGTTGTTTTGTTGAGGTTTGTTGGTTTGTTGAGATTTGTTAGTTGTATCATGATTTGTTGATTCTTTGTTGTATTAGTTTTGTTAGTCATAAACAAAACAACTAAGCCAACAAAAAAACAACAAAATTCACCGAAAAAGCCAACAAAATTAACAAAAAGCAGCAGACTAACAAAACCAACAAACAAAATCAACAAAACCAACAAACAAAACTAACAAAACTAACAAACAAACAAAACCAACAAACAAAACAAACAAAAATTTTGTTATGTTTGTTGGTGCCACAAAAACGTCCATACTACCAACAACCAACATGAGACCCCCCCCGTTGTCACCCAATTAATTAGTCAATTGCAATTGCTTGCTATATATGTCAAACTTGTCAATTCCCTATTACAAAAGCTGGATATAAGACTACAAAAGTAAGATAAAACCAGAAAAAGAATAAATTAATAAAAACTCAAACACAGCTAAAAACAATCCCTCTCTCAACCAGAATTATCAGACATCCAGTTTTTCATCCAACTTTGTATTCTGTCCAAATTTGACTCCTGATCAGCTATGGAATCACTTTGCAATTCGTGAACAATATCCGGTTCGTAACTCTCTCTTGCTTCTTCTAACAAAATCTGAAAAGGAAACTGTTGTAATAATCTAATTCCAAGAATTATAGAAATTTGTTTCTCGGAAATGACATAATTATACATGCTCCTTAGGACTTACCTGGAATATTTCAGACTCAAGATTGTTTTTTATCTTTATCTCGCTGTATTGTCGTTCCTCCAACCGTGCAGCAAGTACAGCAGTATCAGTACGGAGGCAGAAAATAATATCAAACCAGTCTTCATCGAAGAAATCTGATCCGTGGTAATCCACTACATTCCCACCTGAGGGAGGGAGGTTTTTTAAAGTTGACAGCTCAGGAAGATTAGTACTTTGGAATATTTAAAAAGTTCCGATATATCATTACTGAATCTCTTTGATTTGAACCCACCCTTTTCCATGGTAGGAGCCATGCACTCAATAACTTTATCTTCATCCAAAACTTTACATTGTAAAACCTCGTCCTCGCCATCATAGCAATTGTTCTCCTCTGCAATTCGGCCAACGTTCAGATGCCGTAAACCTAGGGATATACATTGGGGAACTAAAACCCGGATAAAATCTTAGCTATCAGTGTCGTAGCAACACAGCTATTATTTGGTTATATCAGTGTATTAACCTGTGGCTGCAGCAAGCTTTGAGGAGAGCTCCGTCTTGCCAGTCCCAGGGGTACCAGTTATTAAAATATTCGGGGATTTTCTGTCTGGCATAACCTTTTTGATTTATCTTTTTTTAAGTTATCGGGTATGAAATAAGTTTTAAATGTAACTCAGTGGTGTTGAGCAAACTTTTCAGTACAATCGACAATTTCAGTTTCAACGTAAATGGCTATATTTGGGTATTGGTGCCGAGCACAAGTTGGACCGGTTTTTGCATTTGCTACAGACCCCATTGCAACGCGGGACTCGGGAAAAGGTGATACTTTTGACTTTTCAGTTTTCAGGAAAAAATTTGGCATATGCTACAGGCCCTTTTACAAGGGGTGCCGCGGCAGCGCAAACGAGGGAGGGGATTGTAGCGCATTCCAAGGAAAAAATTTGTTTCCAAAATCACAAATTTTGTGACTTTAAAAATCACAAAATTCAGACTTGAGTTTCATTTTAGCGCCGCGCATTCTCCTTTTTCAAGCGCACCCACGAAAACTTTTGCGCGGCTGATGTTTTGCGCGTGCCAATTTTCCGAAAATAGCACTTCCGCCTTTGTCGATGTCACTTAAACGACCCCAATTTTATACCAAAGACACAAAGAATATAAGATAATTTAACGATGGTCTAAAAAGTGTTTACATAGTAAACAATAACAAATCACACGTGCCTCACAGTTTCTCAGTTCTCACTCTCTTCTTGAAGGGCACATGACCACTCAACCAGGGGCCGGGTCTACAAGGGGGAAGGTAACCATGGCAACCGAATACATTATGAAAATCACGTACAGACAAATCTACACACACACGTACTATAAGTCTCATCTAAACCTATCCACTTTTTGCACATTTTATACTGTCTTTTTCTCTCGCAGAACTACTACATCCCTTCTAAATTGGAACTGAATCTATCACAGTCTGTGTCCTCTTTGTTAACAATAATATACCACCAAATCTCTCTCCCGGCCTCTCTGTCTCTCTCACTCTCTAGATACTCTTTATCTCTCTCCCACACAGAACTCAGTATAGCAAGTTATCACTCGTTGTTGAGTAAAGGGTTACTCAACAAGTTATATCACAGTCTGATATCATTGTTGCCTGCAATCCCCACTCGCCTCATCCGTAGTCATCATCTTCTGAAACTCACTGTAATCAATGAGACCATCCTTATCGAGATCAACAAGCGTCAGCAACTGAGTAGGGTTGTTTCCGGGATTAAAATGTGAAAATAGGGCGGTTAGGGCCATTAAAATCAAACAAAACACCAAATCAAGACGGATATAATTCCAGACCATAAAAAGGCGATACATATTTGTATTTGAGAGATCCCTTACCTCTTTTGCCTCATCTGTTGAAAGTGGTTCCCCGTACGTACACAGAGCGTATCTCAATTCCTCTGCATCGACGTATCCATCTTTATTCCGATCAAACACAGCGAACGCTTTGATAATCTCTCCCTTCTCGATTTCACTCCACGTTTCACTGGCCATTAGACCGAGGAACTCGTCGAATTCTATCGTCTTGCTGTTGTTCGTATCAACCTCCTCTGTGGAAAGAATATGGAGTTGAGAGAGACGAAAAACCTCGTACCATACTAACTGTAAATCTTGGTGGGTGGTCACAAATCTGATAACCAAAGTATAATTACTCCCGCGATAAATCAAAATAACAGTTATTGAAAAAGTCTTACCGATTATTTTATTGAGATCGCTAGTGGAAAGAGATTTCCCGAGGTGAATTCTAAAAACATGTCCCAACTCATCCACACTAATGCTGCCATCGTTATTTCTGTCGAACAGTTTGAACAGCTGCCGATATGATTCTATCTGATGGGGGAAGGAGAGGGTTAACAGTTTGAACAGCTGTCGATATGATTCTATCTGAGGGAGGGAAGGAGAGGGTTAACTTAGAGTTAATCTAGGGTTAACTAAGGGGGAGGGTGTGATTTTATCTGAGGGGGGGGGGAGATGGGGATAATGATACTACAAATGGAGGTTAAATCGGGATAATGGGAAATTGGGTCGTTAGAATAGGAAATGTGGGAAATAGGGATCAAAATCATATTCATTAGAAAGGGTCGGAGTGAGAAGTTGTTACTCAACAACTGAGAAGGGTCTATTCGGTATTCAAATCACTCGACTTATGAAAATAATATGCGCAAGATCTGTCCATCAAAATTCCTACTTCTTCGAGCGAGAACATCTAGTCTTTTAAGCCGTCATCAATGTGATTGATCGCCAATAATAGAATAATGAACCCGTACTCAGCAAGACAATAATTGAGTGAAAAAGGAATGGAAATATGAAATGAAATTGGGTCCTCTTTACATGTATGAAGTTGTCATAGAAACAGGTGTCAGTTGTCGTCATGATAACAATAAAATTCTTATGTCCATATATGGTAATGTAACAGTTAACAAGCCACACCCCATCTCTAATGAACGAACAAGTGTGATTTTGTATTTTCTCACACCCTAACTACGAGGGGATTAGAATTATGAAGTTTGCAGACGCTCCCTAATATGTAGTATGTCATACTAACCAAAGCTTCTTCGGAAAGATCAGTGAGTAAATTCATCAGTTTCCTGCTTTTACAGCAGTTGGCACGCTAGGAGAGAATATGGAGCTCTGTATATGTATGACGCACTAGAATATTTTTAATTTTACTGCTAAAAACGTAAATCAGATTAAAAAGGCATGGTGAAAATAGAAAAATGTGTTTTGATTTCTGAATCTCATATCAAAGAACAGCTGCGCCTAGTTCACAAAACTCTAAGTCTACAAAACTGTGTTCGCCCTTGTTTTGTTCAAACTATTTTTATTTTGAGTTCGAACAAGGCAAGTTGGCCCTCATAGAACATCTTGTAAGAGGCCGTGTCGCCCCGAAGGCTAGGTGGGCGATGAAGCTATGGACTAGCTTGGTTACTAGTCAGGACATATGATGTTAGATTTTCGGCAAAATTGTTATAAAGCTAAATCCACTTTCAGGAGGTCCTATTGGGTCCGTAGAACCACCAGAAAAAATGGTCGCGATTTTTTTGATGAAGAAGTTGGGTTTCCGGGCCACGCCCTTTTACTAACTTTTTAGCCTAGGGCTAAAAAACCAAAAAACTGCCCTTTAGGAAAGGAGTAGGGACAAAACCAAAGGCACTAAAATGATCAGCGTCCTCGGATTAGTGGGGGTAGGTGCCGGGATTAAGTCTCTATCTCATCTGGTTAATTAGTTAATTGGATAATTAGATCTGCACATAGCCGTTTTTGGTCACTGCCCGTTAGGGAAGGAGTAGGGACAAAACCGAGGGCACTAAAATGATCAGCGTCCTCGAATTAGTGGGGGTAGGTGCTAATATTAAGTCTCTATCTCATCTGGTTAATTAGTTAATTGGATAATTAGACCTGCACATAGCCGTTTTTGGTCATGTGGCTATAACCACTTAGGAATGGTTTAGCGACTTTTCACTGGTGCCATTTTGTAGGCAATGGCCAAGTTATGGGGGGTCATGGTCGGACTTTTAAGCTCTATCTCCAACCGTTTAGCCGTTATCTGGATTCAAAGGTGCTCAAAATG
Organism: Pleurobrachia bachei; assembly: GCA_000695325.1. Taxonomy (NCBI): domain Eukaryota; kingdom Metazoa; phylum Ctenophora; class Tentaculata; order Cydippida; family Pleurobrachiidae; genus Pleurobrachia; species Pleurobrachia bachei. The sequence goes on along the minus strand of AVPN01000217.1, from coordinate 3,268 downwards.
AGCAAAAACTG